>WYDF02037208.1:0-12587 GCA_009867245.2 Adranes taylori | reverse complement strand
GCGTATTGGGCATTTTGTTTTGCCGACGTTTCGCCAAAGTCTCATCTGGCATTATCGAGGCTTTTAGAAACCTACTGGTGAGTTAGAGGCACTGATTGGACTGCTTCCTATTCACTTATTTGTAAAAATAGAGGCTCTGGTACAAGTCATAGCTATTGACAGGATAACAAAACTGGAAGCCGGCAACTTGACAGGACACTTGAAAATCCTTAGAGATCCTTGTAGGTGGGATGACATGCATCTAAGGTTCAACAACCATTTGAAGTTGCTAATCCTCCTAAGAACTTCTGAAAACACGAACCGGTGTTTGGAAAAGGTGCGTTGAAATGGTACACAGGTGGATCATAACTAGACAGTGGTGGAACAGGAGCTGGAGTATACGGCTCCATATATAAAACGGTGATTTCACTGGATACAAACACCACAATTTTATAGGCTAAAATTTTAGGCATCAATATACATATCAATATCAATAAAGGCAGTCCGAAGGTTTCTTACAGAACAAGACTGCTTTAAAACGATAAGAAAGGACAGGCAACAACTTTTAGGTCGAATGACAAAAGGGCCCCTCCCCAATCCCTCTTACATAATAATGTTAACTACTGCTTTAGTGAGTTCGAAGAGTATGACTAAAAAAAAAGAAATGGGTTACGACCACTTTTAAAAACAAGTACATTGAACAAGAAATTTTCACTTTTCATTGCATTATGTAAGAAATGTTGTCGTCAATCAAATCTTCTCAAAAACATTAATAAATCATCGCGATTTTTTTATTGAAGAAATAAGGGAAAGTATAGTAGCTGTCTAGAGGAGTACTTCTTATACGTTTTCGTCATCAAAGAAGTACTGATGCCCGACGACTGGTTGCAAACATTCTACTGTGCTACTCATCTCATTTTAACAATCTCAATAAGAAATGCAAAACATCTTTTCTTCGCATGCTAACGTAGTATTATTCCAACACAAAGAAATAAGTTCAAAACTAAAAGAACTGTTTTTTTTTACAGATTAACTACACCATGCGTTTTTAAACGCAATGGTCGCGAATTTCCCTGCGTGCCTGCTTACAGTTTTATCAATCATCTAACTTTAACGCGGAATGCGGCGAACGCATTCGTCGATCAGGTATCACAGGCACAGGTCTCCGGTAATTTGGACTCACCCGAAGGCGGTTTTGATGCAATGATGCAAGCGATCGTTTGCGATGAATTGATCGGTTGGCGAACTAACTCACGCCGTATGCTGGTCTATTCCAGTGACGCTGGATTTCATATTGCTGGTGAGAATATAAGCAAAATATACACACTTATTCATCAACACCTCTATTCACCCCTTCAAACGAATCCCCATTATAATACAAACTTGACATTTATCGTACACAACGGATATTTCATAAAAATGTTATTTAAAAAAATTAACAGTTAAAAATACAGGCAAATGTTATTTTATTTCAGCTGCAACATTCGTAAGCAAGAAGACACTGAATACGTTCCTATAAAAAACAATTTTTTTGTAATTATTTTTCGGTTGCAAATTGTTTAACTTATATGCATGAATAAGTCCAGGAATTGTTATGTATATGAGAGTTTTATTTATGAGTTGTTATAAAACAAGCAGAGTTAATAAGAATCTTCAAGGACAACTAGAAACACTCATCTATTTGCTACCATGGATTAAATCAGATTATTAACGTTGTATGTAAAATCGAATCTGAAAACGCTTTGAAAAGGTCGAATTATAAGCGATGATATATTTCACGCAGCATAATCTGCCATGTATGCTCGATAGAATTACCATCAAAGACATTTGTTGGATAGTTTGTATATTTGGGTAGAAGTCCGCATCACATGCATCAATACTTCAAGAGCATTAGACTGAATGTCAGCTGTGACATCTTTAGAAGTCTGGAAGTATGATTCCAGCTCAGTGTTCAAATGGTCGACAAAAGGAAAGTACATATTTCTACGGTAGTGTTCTTCGGCTGTGTCTGCTTGAAGATTTTGGCGATAAACTTATCTTCCAGCCAAACACAAAGTCATTATTTCGCCGAAGCGAATTTCGTGGTGTTCTTGAAAAATTCACATGAATCGTTGTTTGCTTCCTAGAGATCTTAACTGTAGGCATTGTCTTATTGTAGACATGTAGAAAATATCTGCACGCAACTGCACGATTTAGCCAAATCCACTAAATTTGCCATTGGCACTTATCGCCAGAGCGGGTTAGAAAAGAAAGAAGAGCCCTAAAACTACCATCATTATCACCAAACTACCTGCACTTGATAATCCTTTAATGAAATCTCCTGCCTAACAAGACTATTGTCTTGTTTTGAGGTTCAAGCACTCTACATTTCGATCGTCCTGAGCGATTCTGCTAAAATCTACCGCTTTGCTTCCAGCGAATTTATGGTATAGCGTTGAGACATGCTCATCGAAGCGTTTGTATGTGTTTTGTAAATGGTTTAGAAACCAGAGTGTCGTGCTTGTTCCCCATCGTTACAAAAATAATGCGCGTAATGTCTAAGATAACGTCCTTGGTAACAAAGATAATGCACATTTTCCGCAGTACTCTTTCCATAGCATCAGACATGCTAACCAGCCATGCTTCCAAGACATGCTAACCAATTTCTGAACCAACTACTTTGAAACGTCAAATTTCGTTTATCGGAAACAGGAAACTTAAAATCTTAGTCTGTCATCCAAATATGATTAAACACTTTAAATATTTCGTGTGTATACTGCCAAACCAAAACTGACATTTGAAGATTCCTCACCCTCAGCAGTGAACGAATTCTCATCACTTGGGTATGGCTGGTGGACGGAAATGCTGGCAGACGGAGATGAGACATTTTGACCAGTCGATTCATTTATTTCAGTTGTTGACAGAAAACCCAGAAAAGATGATGAACGGGGTTAAAACCCCCTTAACAATATAAACAATTTGGATTATATTAACGTATAAATATATGAATATTTACAAGTTCAATCTTAACTACGTTTCCATATGAATTCATCTTCAGTAGAAAAATAAACTGAAATTCAATATAGCTATATGAACAATTTGGATTATATTAACGTATAAATATATGTATATTTACAAGTTCAATGTCAACGACGTTTCGATATGAACACATCTTAAGTACAAAAATAAACTAATCAGCTCGCATAATAATTCAAACAGGTATAAGCTGGCACGAAACAGCATTATGAACAATTTGGATTATATTAACGTATAAATATATGTGCACGTTGAGATTGCAACTAAGTTGAGATTGCTTTATATAATCTCAACTACGTTGAGATTGGTATATGCTTTATGTAACTTCTGATTTCGTGGACACGTCCACAAGTTTTGATTACTGTTAATAAAAAATTGAAAGTTTATAGTCTTATTATCTTAGGCGATGGAAAATTAGCTGGGATAGTTGAACCGAATGATGGTAAATGTCATATGAGCAACGATAGGTACACGCACGATCTGAAGCAAGATTATCCATCAATATCACAAATCAATTATGTTGCCAAACAGAATAATATCAATATATTTTTTGCTATTGTCAGAAGCAATGCTCAGGCGTACGAAGGATATGAGGTACTTCAAGAAGCAATACAAGGATCTTACTTAGCTGAGTTGGTTAATAGAAATTATCAGGATCCAAAGAATATTGTTAATTTGATTGTCGACTTTTATAAGGTAAGATTTATCTCTAAGATATCCTAATGAAAATTGTAAATCCACAAGTTATCTTCTATTTACACATTTTCGAAATAATAAACTTTCTGGAAAGGTGTTTAAAAAACACTGATAAAACACACAATTGAAAGTTATAAATGTCATTCAGCGTGGAATAACTAATTATTTAATTTTTATAGAAAATATCAAATAGTATTCATCTCACACCAACAATAGTGGATAAGAATTCGATACGTATTAGTTATGAAGCAATTAATTGCCGTCAAGGAAATACCCTTTATAATGGTTGTGACGATGTCAGAATTGGAAAGGAAATTGATTTCGTCGCGTCAATTACGGCAAATGAATGCTCCGCGAATAAAGAAGATAATAAGCAAGTTATCGAAATTAAACCAGTCGGATATAATGATGTTTTAGCGATAGAATTAGAGGTGATTACACTCACAATACACAAAATGTTCGTTAAATGCACTGGCTAGAAATTTTATAAAGGCATGAAATTGACTCCCAAATTAGTGAAGATGATGTAAAAAATACTGCTCGTATAGAAATGCCTTCTGCAAAAAAAAAACACTAAAATCTGTTGAAACGAATGTAGTAAAGGTATCTTTATGACAAAAACCTGGCAAGCATTCATAAAAACTCGATCTGCCTCTGACAATCTCTCTTTTCAAAGAAATTCATTTCTTACATATGACATCATAAATGTTACGTTCCCATAAACAATTAGGGTAACTGGGGTGAATGCCGGCCCCTTAAACATGATTTTGAATTTCTAGAAAGATTTTCAATAAAACAATTGTCAAAAATAAATACTGGTCAAAAATAAATAAAAATTGCGTTCCTTTAATAAGTGTTTAATAAATTTTATTAAAAATATATAATATAAAAAAAATTTCAGAACTTGGTCGGATTTAACAGCACATTGGGGGTAATAGCGGACACCTGACGGTATTACCATCTTATTCGCAGTAGTCACAAATGTAGTGTTTTTTAGTGTGATTTGTACATGCCTTGTGAGCACAGTGACCACAGCTTGTGCATCTCATCCAGATTATTTTTTCCTAATACACCACATACCAAACATACTTCTTCGAGTATTTCAGCTTCAGTATCGGAAGAGCTAATTGATTCATCAGAGGATTCTTTAGTGATTAAAGTAGCTGTAGTCACCTTAGACTTTATATTCAACTTAATAAAGAGGCACAATGTCCAGGTTTAGTGTTTTATTACAGGCAACTTTCTTTGACATGTCATCTGTTACCAAAGTACGTTTAACGAACTTTGCTTTTTCATAATTTATCTTTGTTTTTTCTGTTTTTCTAGTTTTTTACTTTCCTTTTCTTCTAGCTGAGTTGGTGTGAATATCTCGAATATCTAACCATGCTGCTTCTTTCTACCAATGATTCTTTTTTTTTTCTTGGTAATGTTGTTTTACTGCAACTAGGTATATTAATAATATTGGTAAGACACCAGCCAATAATATTACCAGCCAATAATATTAGCTGGTCGTTTAATGAAGAGTTCTCAGCTATTTCCTCATTAGTTACTATTTGAAGACATTGGATATTTTCCTTCCATACAACTTATTAAATATCTCTGCCAGTTCTTTTATGGTGATGCTTTCACCAATATGACTCTTTAGAAATTCGTCTCATTCCAAGTTGTAGGCTGTTTTGATAGGCTTATAAAAAGTTACGTCTAATGGCTGCATGCGATGCGACCTATCGAAGGTAATGTTAAGATAACAATGCTATTTTCCCTACAGAAATTCCATGTCTTTTATGGTACAGTGACTAACATGATTATCAATTATTAACAGAACAGGATCATCCTTGGTAGCCTTAACGCAACGCCGAAAATGATCGAGCCACTAACTGAACAAAGCTTCATTAATCCATCAGTTATAACAGGAAGAAGCTGCACCTGGAGCTCCATTTATTTTTAGTTGCATGTAGCTCATAGGGAGCATGTAGCTCCCAGAAGCACCGAATGGGCTAATGACCGTAGTAGTCTAACCTCTCTCGCCGCGCTTGAAATAAAACCGTCTGACTGATAGTCTTATTTACAGACCATAAAATATTTTTGATAGTCTAATTATTTCAGCTTTTTCTTGTTCTATCGAGAAAACCTGTTTTTGATATAGCATTGCTTGTGAAAAGTCACACTTGTTCTCACGATCTTACAAGGTGGATCTAGGAATACCAAATCGTCTACTAAGTGCCCTTATTTTCTCTCCTTCATTAATATCATTTAAAGCTGCAGCCATTTGCTCAGAAGACGAGGAGGCCTTGACAGATTTTGATATATTTTCGCGGCTTCTAAAACTACAAATAAATGTTTTATTAAAAAAATGGTGCTCGAAAACGGTGTTCACTGCACTTGGTGGTAATACCGCCTATCGCCGGTATCACCCCCATTTAAGACTAAAGTAAACAAATAAAGTTCAGGTTAGGTTAGTATTTACTTAAAGTTCGTTAATTAGACACTTTTGATTACAGTTTAATCCTAAGAGATGTATTATTTATTACTTTAAAGAGTGTATTACTTACGTACGAAATCAATTAATTCTTCTAACAGCACTGTAAAAATCGTACTTTTACGAATATAACTACAAGCACATATTGCATGGAACGCAGGAACACAATTCGACGTAACATCGACAAGTAATTATATGCTGCACAAATGAGTGTATTTATAGACTAGTGTCTAAGAAATATCAGAAACCACATGGCCGGTATTCACACCTGTTACCCTACCAGTCGCTTATTTGTTTACGTCTAAATGATCATGATTTCAGGTACTATGTGAATGTGATTGTTCGTCTCCAATGCATGCCAGCTACGTAATAAAGGCTCCTGAATGCAATGGAAATGCACTCCAATGTGGGAAATGTCACTGTTCTCCAGACAGATATGGTAAAAAGTGCGAGTGCACTAGTGGCGGTACGGAAAAATCTTCAACGGAAACAGAAGATAGTATCGAAGAGTGTCGTAAAAATGATACAATTTGTTCTGGCCAAGGACAGTGTAAATGCGGACAATGTGAATGTAGGTTATTTCATTCTGATTTTTGGTTACATTTGTAGACGTAGCATTTGTAAACTCTCGCAAGAAGGGGCGAATTGCGATACTGCTGTAATTTACGCGGAATATGTACAGGGTTTGTCCGGATAGTACTGTCCATGATTTTTTCAGGAAGCGACAAAAAGATGATGCGCGCTGTGGAGGGTGGGGATAAGTGGAGGGGAATGTCATAGAACTAGCGCACTCAAAGGTAGTCGCGTCCGAGCAGCTGGAGAGTTCGGATAGGATGTTTCGTTAAAGTCGATTCGGTCACCCTGTGCAAGCTAAAATGCAGCGTTCGGTAGACTAACGGATAGCAATCAAGTTTTACGTTTAACTAGGCAAGACCGCAAAGTAAACTGTTACAATGATTAATACGGCTTTTGGCAATCATTGCCTTTCGAATCGACAAGTCAAGTCGACAAGGTGACTTAAGGCCTTTGGTGAAGGCCGTGAGCGTTAACCCCGCGCTGGTAGGCCATTAACGACCAGTACCGACAAAAACGTGACACGCGTGAGAGATCTTTTGAACTCGGACTGTCGTTTAAGTGTTCGTTTAGTGCCAGAGACGACAGTTTTTGGAATACGTAATCCAAAAACTATCGTTCAAAAAATTGTGAGGAACAATTTGGAGATGCGGAAAGTGCGCAAAGCTGGTGCCCAAAGTGTTAACGGACAACCAAAAATCACGCAGAGTTCAAACGTGTTGGAGCTTTTGGACCTGTGTAAAGAAGACTCTCACTTTTTAGACAAAGCTCCGGAGACGAGTCGTGGCTGTTCGAGTACGACCCCGAGACAAACAGGCAAAGTACCGAGTGGCACACGCCAGCGTTCCCTCGCCCAAAGAAGGCCAGAATAAGCAAATCAAAAGTCAAGACCATGCTCATTATGTTTTTCGACATCAGGTCCACTACGAGTATGTACCGTAGAGTACATCCGTGGCCGGAAAATTCTACGTGAAGTTCTCAAGAAACTCAAACGCAGGGTTCAACGCGTCCGGCTCTATATCACGAATGATTGGAAACTTCACCATGACAATGCGCCAGCCACACATCCTTTGTCCAGCTACCTGGCCAATCCAGGTGTGCCAACGGTTCCTCAGCCTGCCCAAAGTCCTGATGTGACTCTCCCAGACTGCTTTTGTTTCCGCGTTTGAAAACTCCCATGAAAGGACAACATTTCGGGGCGGTCGACATCAAAGAGGCATGCACCAAGACTTTAAAGGATATTCCAAGCACTACCGTGACGCCTTCGATCCCTGGAAATCGCGCTGGCGGCGATGTATCGGCGCAGGGGGGCAGTACTTTGAATAATTTTAATGGTTTTTACAGATCTGATAAATAATTTTCTTTCTCCAGGCATTGACATATGTTTCCGGATAAACCCTGTACTGATATTATGTGATGTTGTATCATATTTATGCATGGTTCAGTTTAATGTTTGTTAATGTCAATATTTTTCACTTATATCCACAAACACAACAGTGTATGGAATTGAATGATTAAAGCAAACTGCAAAATGTGTTAATGAGTTGCCTATTTTATGATGTATATTTTAGGTAACATACGTCCAAATCAAGAAGAATTGTTCTACGGCAAATATTGTGAATGCGACAATTATTCCTGTCAGACCGATTCATTTGGAAAATTATGTTCCGGTCATGGCATTTGCGATTGTGGTCATTGTTCATGTTCTGCTGATTGGATGGGCGAGGATTGTGCATGCTCTAGTACCACTGTGCCATGTATTGCACACATAAATCGACAACAGATGTCGCAATCGATGGGTGTAGCATTATGCGCCGGCCATGGAAAGTGTAAATGTGGCCGATGTGTTTGCGAGGATGGTTTCTATGGTGAACAGTGTCAGGAATGTGCTACTTGTGAAGGTCAAAGGTAAGTAAAAATTTACTTAAAAAAGCAGGTCTACATATCACAACTTCAATTCGTTAATACCCGTCAATTTGGACATTTACCTCAATCATTTTGGAGACATGATACACAGACACTTTGTTTAGTGTCAAACATAGGTTTAGTGTCAGACATAGGTGTGAGAAGATTTACACATTCACTGTACAACCCCGACGCACGCGCAGTAACTATTTGACATAATAGCGATAAAGACAGAAGGTTTACAATACGTAATTTTCCGTAAACTTTAATTGCGTGATAGTATTGGTTCTTTGCTCCATAAAACAAATAACACAATTTTCGAGAATTAATCTCTCCATTGTAGGAGGCCATCAAAACTAGGTACACAGCACATCTCATACCCTATTAAATTCTTCAACACCACAGGGCGTTTCGCACCAAACTACATGCTAATGACCGAGAAATACAGCAAAATTACAAATTCGTAATTATTTCCGCAATCCCTTAATCGAGATTACGATGACTTACGATTTTAGATGTGACAAGGTTTCCAACATACATTACCGTTTCAACTTTACATACATTACCAACATACATAATTAAGTTTCAATTTAATTTGATTTTAACGATTTAATATTATCAGATGTGAGGAACTTACACCGTGCGTCCAATGTACGGTTTTCAACACTGGTCCGTACTCAACGATTGAGCAATGTGACGAGAAATGTTCAAATTATCAGATAATAACGATTAAAGAATTGAATGAAGTCGATTCGGAAACGGTAAAAACTTGCGGCCATAGAGAGGCAAATGGGTGCGATATTGTTTTTAAGTATACATATGAAAATAAAGAAATTGGAGTCATTGAAGTTTTGGAGGAAATGAGATGTGCAAAACCTATTAATGTTTTAGGCAAGAAAAAAATATTTTAATTGGAACTATACTAAATTTTAATCTTTCAATTTGTAGCTCTAGTCTTAGGGGTAATAGGAAGTATCCTTGCCGCTGGTATTGTAGCTCTACTTGCATGGAAAGTAGTGACAACATTGCATGATCGAAGAGAATACGAGAAATTCGAAAATGACCGACAAAAAGGTCATTGGGGCACGAACGAGAACCCAATGTATAGAAATCCAGTAGAACATTACAGGAATCCAACGTTTGGTTGGAGATTCAGTAATAGACTTTCTAGAAGATCTGCTCGATCACCCTAATTTATAAATTTGCAAAAATAATGATTTTTAAATATTATGTAATGATAATATTGCATTTTTTAATAACTTTTAAAATAATTTATATAAACTGACAATTTATTGAATAAAAACGCTTTATTTATGATCTTTAACAAATCAAAATTTAAACCCAGGTTTCATTGATATGATTATTGCAACAATATTGTTGAAAATTAGAGTAATATTATTTCTTTTGCCTGATTTTCGTTATTAATATTTTAAAAAAAGCGTATTTTTTGCTAAAAAGAAAAAGCACTAGGTTTCCAAATATACCATAAATCTTACTTTTATATACTTAAAACATCCGATCTAAAACTAGAAGCTATAAAAACATTTGCATCACCATTTTATATAATTATAAATACTATAATTAATGTTGCAAATGTTTATTTAGCTCTCATATGCCTGTTATGTCACCAGTAGATGTACCCATTTAGCTGTATGGAGAACGCCACTAATAAGAAATAAAGGTCACAACGGTTTATTTCCAATTGATTGGCATATACGAGCAATCACGATAATTATGGAATTAAAGCTAGAACATTTTGGCGCAATCTTTTTCTTTTAACTTTAAGAGAGGCTTATCTCGCCAGTATTGGGAATTCATGCGTGGCTAGTAAGAATCCTAGGCCTGAATAACCAAAAACATCATTTACTTTGAATTAATACTATTCTGATTAAAAACATGTGATGTATCACAAGTTTGAGATACACATTGGTACTTCAAAGAAGGTTTGAGAACAGGTCTGGTGGCGCCCTCTATACAATTATATGAAAACTAAAATGTCAACCCTCTTGTACCGAGTAGGATCATAAATATTATCGAAACCAGTGACTTCTAGACTTATAGCGGTGGTTTCCAAACTTTACATTACTACGTCTTAGCAGTAAATCTCATCAATTTAGATATGTTATATTGTGAAAATTATATTTTGTTGATTGTTCAAGCCTCATACATCAATGTATGTTTTGAAATCAGTGGCTTACGGAAAGAGGCTATGATTTAAATATGTAATACAAACACGCATTAGCGCATATGTATTGTAGGATTCAACAACAATATGCAATATAAATATTACTTTTATTCAAATCTAATTATCTAAGTATTTTATTCTAAAAAATATAAAAGATAAATACAGCAGAGGTAATATCACATCGGCTAATAAATAATATTACATATAAAAATTATAAATCCGCTAGAAAAATATAATTTTCAATTAAAATGATGAACAATACAAAATATTCACAAAAAATGTTTTTATAGAAACTCTGTCGCATTCACAAATTTCACTAAATGTGACTATAACATCAAAGTTAACTTGTTAGTTACATGCAACAATGTAAATGACATTTGTAGCTTTATTGGACAAGAGAAGAGCATCATAAATAAGTCTTGGTCGAAGCTACGGAAAACAAACTATTAAAAAGGAAAATAAAAGAAAGAAAATATTGGGTGACACAGAAATATTAGATCTGATGGGAATAGGTGGATGAATGATAGGGATGCTAAGAAGAATGTATGATGGAACGAAAATAAGGGCGAGAGTAGGAGAGAATGTATCAGAATGGTTTGAAATAAATAGGGGGTAAGACAAGGTTGTCTAATGAGTGGAAATTTGTTTAACATATACATGGCAGATTTGGAAAGGGTGCTAAGAAATGGGCTATCGGGGGGAGTAAATATAGGGGAAGAAAGGATAAGGACGATGAGTTATGCGGATGATGTAGTATGTTTGGCAATAGGGAAGAAAGAACTGAATGTGGAAAACGCAAAAGTGATGGTGTGTAAGAGAGTAGGAAGGGAAAGTAAAAACGGTACGTTTGAAATTGATGGGGAGAACATAGAAACGGTGAAAAGGTACAAATATATGGGATACATGTTGGCACAGAATAGGACTTGCAAAGAACATGTTGAGATGGTGGCAAAAGAAAGCGAGGGGTGGGTGTAATGGCCAGAATGAGATGCGTGTGGGAAGAGAAATTCAGGAATCGATAAGAATGAGGATGAATATTATGGGTTTGTGTTGATGCATGGGACTGAAGTTTGGGCAGTAGGGGAAAGAGAAGAAGTACAAAGAGTGCAAATAGAACGTCTGAAGAGAATAATAGGAGTACAGCGGTCGACACTGAATGAAATTGTATTGCAGGAAGGTGACAGGTATAAATCCTAGGTAGATTTATTTTAAAAAAATGGCGAAGTTTGAGAAAAGATGGTTACGGATGAGAGTGATCGATTGGTGAAACAGGAATGGTATTTGGCAGGAATGAATGAGATTAAAAATAATAAATGTAGAAATGAGTCGATTCAGAGGAAAAAAAAGACCATTCAAAAGACGTAGAAATGCAGAAGGATGAAAGAATAAGAAATGACAGATATAATGAAAGATATAAATAGATAAAAGGGGAGAGAGGTATGCCTGAGTATTTACGGTCCCAATCTAGTATGAGAGATAAGAGAATGATAGTGTTAAGACTACTCGCGTGTAACGTATAATTATATACCTATAAAATCGGTCAGACGGGTTTTCGGGAACACGGCGGAAGAGCGCGCGTGGATATGTAGGGGAGTCCCTTTTTTTTAATAGTTTACAACATAAAAAGCAGTGTTATTGTGTGCGCGTTGAAAAACCGAATCTCTCATTAAGTTTATCATTTATTTACTTTGAATTAATATAGTTTAACAGCATATGTTTATATCTTGATATTTCGTAACTTTTCATATATTACTA
>WYDF02037197.1:0-12588 GCA_009867245.2 Adranes taylori | reverse complement strand
ATATAGAAGACGTGCTACGAAAGGAACAGTGGGGAGGAGGTATTATAGGGAACCAAAAATATGGCCACTAAGCAATGCGGGCGACATAGTAGGTATGGCCGGAAGTGTGGAATAAATGAAGGAAATGATAGAGAGAGTGATGAGGTACATAGATAGAAGAGGATGAGAAATGAATTTAGAAAAGACAAAAGTGATGATTTATAAGAATGGAGGTCGTGATAGTAAGAAAGATAGCTTTGAAATAAATAGAATCAGATTAGAAAAATTGAAACGGTATAGATAATTGGAATTCATGTTGGCGCAAAATGAATCATGCAAAGAACATGTCACAATGGTGGCGAAGAAAGCGAGGATGGAAATGGAAAGAATGAGGTGTGCACGCAAAGGAAAGTTTGGAGAATCAGTGAAAATGAGGACAAATATTATGGATGTATGCGTTAGGTATATAATGATGAATGGGGCTGAAATGTAGGCTGTATGTGAAAGAGAGCAGTTGCAAAGAGTGCGAGTGAGATGTCTGATGAGAATAATAGGAGTTGAAAGATCGACACCGAATGAGAGATTATTACAAAAGTTCGATAGGTATAAATGCTGGGTCGCTGAGTTTAAAAAAATGGTAAAATTTGAGAGGAATATGTTTACGGAGGAGAGTGACAGATTGGTGAAGAGTTTCTATTTGACAGCATCGAATGAGGTGGTAAATTGTATACGTAGGAATGATTGGTTTATGAGGAGAAAAAAACATGTGAAAAAGGTCCTTGTGTAGATGGAGGACAATGGAGAGAAGAAAGATTACGTAGAAACAGGAATAATGATACGTATAAATAAATAGTGGAAGGGGGTATACCTGAGTATTTAAGAGCTAAAGACAGAATGGAGAACAAGAGAATAATAGCCAGGTTTAGATCTGGAAGCGAAGAGAGTCGAAATAGGTATTGGATGGATGGGAGCAAGAGAATGTCCAAGATTTGTTTTGAAGAAGTGGAAAATAAGAACATTGGGTGAAAGAATCTAAAGGAATAGAATGAAATGACGAAGAGAAGGAAGAAGCTGAGAATTAGAGAGGGTCTTTGGGACCGGAAGGCAAAGGGGTTGGAGTGATGAAAAAATTATTAAAGGAAATAAAGAAAAGGGAAGGATGAAGCATAAATTAAAAACCCAATGATCCCCATCTACCTACTTCAACTTGTAGTGCTTATCGTAGTTTCGTTTGTTTTTTTGTGGTTTTATTTGTATCTGTCTTTACAGTGAAAATAGTTTGATTTTGTATTTTGGATTATGAGAAAAATGTCACAACAGAATTTATGCCCATAAAGGTTTATATAGTAGTAGTATAACTGCCCTAAAACTTTGTACGAAGTTAGTATATAGTGAAGATTAAAAATGGACTAAGAATACAATCTGTTTAGTACATAACTTAGAATTAATAAAATCATTTTAAACAGTCATCAAATATCAATTCTAACAAATACTTTTAACCTATTTATATCACATATCCATATTTTGATCACAAAATCTGATTAAAGTTCTTATTTTTCCATCTCAAATGCTACATTCTCTAAACCCATGAATTGTGTTCCTATGCATGAAATAGCGGTGTCCTGTTGTTGTGCATTAGTTTGTTTCTCATTGGAATTTATAACATATTTACTCTCTTTCTCTTCTTTTATATGTTGAATATACATCCACCTTAAAGAAATACATATTTTAAAAGAATTCTTTAATAATAGGTTCATTCACAACTTCAGTCTTTAATTTTAACATTATATTGGTAATTTTCTTTTCAAATGCGTTGTTAAATTACCATCCTTTATTAACAAAGGGTTGAAGAGATATTTAGAATTAAACAAAATATCATGTTTTTAGAATAGATTGTATTCAATTTCATTAACCTACGTTTCGTAACTGACCAGCGTAATCTCGACTTTGTGGAACATTCACTTAGAATTATCGTAAAACATTTAAGGCGTTTCCTACACGAAGCGTGTATGCCAAAATTTGCAGATAAAAATTATTTTATTTACAGCTAAATTTTGAAAAGAATTATTTAATATTTAATTGTGTATTATCTGCGTACACTACAACACACCGTATATGTTGAAGAATTATGGAATGAAACCTTTTATCAGGTAACCTCTAGCATCTCATGAGGTTAAATGCGGCCCCAGACAATGTGCAATTTGGCAAATATTCGTCATCCTGACTTATTCGTATAGCGTGTAGGAGGTCAATTTCGTCCAACATCCATTATGCGTTCTGTTCTCGTCGATTGTCGGCACACTAGCACGAATCAAAGGAACGCTTACGTTGGTATAATTGCTGTAAATCAATTATAATATACATGTTTTACTTCCTGCTGAAATTAATGACTGAAGTTGTGAATCTCTCTGTATATGATATATTATGCTTACATAAATATCACAACAGCTGGTACAGTGAGTGCTCCTCCAAGTAAGAAAAATGCTCCAGGCATTGTCGTCATTGTTGCCGCATATGTTGCACTATACATTGGTCCATAAACTAAAGGCATCAATGCTTCACAGACTCCAAAGAGCGAATTAATTTTACCTAATTATTAAACCAATAAATTCAATTAACATATTTGCTACACATAAAATATAAGAAGTCTTGAATTCATAAAAAGTGTATTTGCTCGTGAATGTTATTTGTTGTGGGTGTTGTCTTCAAAATAAAACTTTGGAGTATTTTCTCTAATAGATTTTACCTTAAGATTCAATTATGAATGTTTCAAATTCACTGACCACAACGTTTCGATACAATTAATACGCCACTTTTAATTCAATTTTATATTAAAGTTTTTATATATCATGGATAGATCAATTTGAATTATATTTGCGTTTTAATATATAAATATCTGTAATTTCAGTGTTATTGATGTTTCGATGCAATTATTACACCACTTTCAATTTAATTTTCTATTAAAGTTTTGGTATAGATATAATAGCACTAATAGAACAGTTTTGAATTACGTCGCCAATCTCAGTGTCTTTAACGTTTCGATACAATTATTAAACCACTTTTTTTTCAATTTTGTAAAGTTTCTGTATACGAATTATAGCTATATGTGTAGGACGAATAGGGTGTTAGAAATATAGAGTTTAAAAGTAGACTACTATAAATAGGCTTCTTAAAAATTGCTTAATACGCGAGTTGCCTTTTATATTTTGGGATTTGGTCACCCTAATGTTGCCAGTTAACAACTGACGTCTCTATCGTTAAGTTTCATATTTTTGACGGTATCCGTACTCACAATGTTTTAATCTACAAGCGCTATTTGTGTTCTTTACAGTAACTTGAAAAATTTGTCTCGGCGAAAGAGATCATATTCGTGCAATTATTTTATACGACTTTTGACGTGGATGAACTCCACAGCAGTGCATTGATAAGCTTAATTCGACTGTTCGCGATGAAGCACCATCAAGGGTCGGTGGTTATTGAATTAAATAAATTCTATTGAATTTAATCGTGGCCGTAGTTCGCGCAACGAGGAATTTAGTAAAGGTTGTCCAAAATCAGTTGTTGTTCCGGTAAACATTAATGCTGTGCGTGAACTAACGCTCCAAATCGTCATGTGCCTTATCCGTGGTAATTTGTTGGATCAGCATACATTCAATGTTGCATAGCCTACAGGTCACCAAAAAAAATTGTTCGTGTTGGGTCCAACAAAATTTGACAATCGTTCAGAAAAAGGCTCGTGTCTATTGGTTGAAAGAAATGCTCACCAAATATAGTAAAACATGCCTATGACATTGTGATAGGTTACGAATCGTAGATCTACGCGTATGAGCCAGAAAATAAGCAGACGTCGATTTTATGGGTTTTCCAAGACGAGCTAAATCCAACAAATGTTTTCTCACACGAAACACTTCGAACCAATTTGTCGCCTGTGTTTTCAGATGTCGCAACCGGACCATTGGTGCAACTCTGAATGGTACACAACTATTTATTTGCCAGAGATCTTCGGAGTAATAAAAACAAACAAACCGCCGAAGACGCATTTTTTTCTACGACAATGCGAACTCTCACAGATCGGCTCGAACAAGTGACTTTTTGCACTCACATTTTCACATTATCTATGTGACATTTTCTATGATAAATATTTGTTTTTGTGTCCTAATAAAGGAAACAAAAAAACAAATGTATAAAAGGAAACTCTCGTATAATTATTCAATGTTCACATACCCAGCTCATCACTTGGTACCAGTTTTGACGCAATTGATCTCATCGCAATAAAAGATGTACCATTAAACATTTCCACAATAGATCCTTAAAATCATAAAAACATTCAGATTGGAAATAAAATTGTACATCTATTGACATTTATTATAAAATTGTGATCAAGACTACCACACATCTTTCATAAACTCGAAGTCTATATACTACCTAAAGTTTTGTTCGTGTCACTTGATAATTGTTCTATTTCCTTTAATAATATTGTAACGAGAAAACTTGTCTTCGTTGTAATTTAGTTCTATGGTGGATAGTTTTGTACGCTTGATAAGTAAGCAGTTTGTTTACTAGACGAACTAGTTGGAAAATAGGCAGTCAGTTCAGGGCAGTTTTACCGTAAATATGTTTTAAATCCTATTGTATCTAATTAACCCTTGAGCAACTTCTTTTACATACATCCAGGGCCACCAGTGAGTGGCCGGGGTAACGCCATAGTCGGTGTACGTACGGATAAATAGATCTGATTGGTAATCAATCAATAAATAGTCAGTGAAAGCTTACTGTGCGATACCGTATAAGTCTGGGTAAAGAACGTATATCTGATTGGATTTAGATTAATCATGGCGATAGCAACTTGAAAAAGCAGGTTACAGGTGAACACATCAGATGAATGCAATTTATCATAAGAAAGGATAAAGTAGTGAGAGATATCGATCGAATTTGTTGATAGGAAATTATCTACTCAAAGAAGATAATAAAAGACCCACAGATCTCACGGGAGAAAATAGTGGGTAAAAAGAAATTTTAAGTTGTAAGATGAATCCCTGTTAGTCAGTCCTTTGAAAATAAAATCATGAATTAAATTGTGTTATATTTCATTCCAAATTAAATCATGGATAAGATATGGGGCATAGTATTTGATAACAATTAGATAATTCGTTTAAGTTTGAATTCTTTGAATAAAATTAAATAAAATGATTAGGCAACAAGTTTATTTACTGAGATAAAGTTAAATACATTGAAATGAATTAATATGGTAACAGTGTGTGATCTAAAATAAAAATAAGTTTGTGATGATTGTACGATAAAAACTATAAAGTAATTTTATAAATAATTTGAGAATTTATTTGACGAATCCTGAATTTATTAATCTAATTGCACTTAGTTGCTAAATTCAAATCTTTTTTTAATTTATTGTTTTGATGACGCGTTATTTATCTTTTTTATTTCTATGTAGCATTTACCCAAAGCAATATTAATAGATCATTTAAGTTTATGCATTTCCTTTATTTAATCAGCTTTCATTAACAGAGGAAAATTTGTGATTGTTAAGGGTTGCGCATTACCGCACCTGATAAAATGTGTACTAGCAAACGTGACGTGGGGTTTTTGGCAGTGATTCGACAAAGGTAACAGCTGCGCCCCTCGTTGTGTTACGTAACCGGAGACTGTATGCTTCCAACTAGTTCGTCGCGATGTTAGTTGTAGACACATGACAACAGTAACAATAGCGCCCCCCCCCCCCACACCCCATAAATTGAATCAGAAATACAAAAATGATGATTCAATATATTCATATCCTGGAAATAGTACCTCGGTGAGCCTGAATTTAATTTTTATTAAATATTTAATTGAAAATTTTCATTGAATTTTTTTGAATATTTAAAATTTTTGAAACTTTTTTTTCAGTTTTGAAAAATTGAATTGTTTTTATTTTTCATTTAAAAATATCATTTCTTTCAATTTTTTGGCATTTTTTCTTAATTTTCTTCTTCAAATATTCTATTTAAAAAGTTTTTCCAGGTAATTTCTGAGAAATTATGAATCCAGCTAGACATATTTCAACAACCAATTTTTTGAACTCAAGGATCTCCAAAACGTACCAATCAATCAAAATCGATTGTTTTTTATCAATTTAATTGCTTTTAATATGTATTTACGACGTCGTACATATATAGTGTATTAAAGATATATATGATAAATATTCATCTATACGTACCTAAATAAAATACCAGTGTCGATGTAGCAAATGTGTAAACTAAACTAGATAATACTTTACTCGCTGAAGAAATAACACCTATCACAGAATCATCTATTTTTAAAAAATGACTGAAGAGGCCGACAGATATAGTAGTACCTAAATAACAAAAATTGTTTTAAGTTACTTTATAGTGCATAAAATTTTTATGGAAATTATATTAACTGAATCCTCAGTTATATGGCCAGTACCTGAACATTGATTATTAATGTTCCACTGCACGTAGTGAGATATGCATCCATTAATACATATTTATAATTATAAGTTCCGTATGTTGATTCATTAATTACTCTCGCATGTTTCTTTTACATAAACCATTATTTTATACATATAGCCGGTTCTCGTATTTAAAACTATATAAGGATGTCATTTTAATTTTGCATATAGCCACATAGAAGGCGCAAGTAACAAAACATATAGTTCCGAAATTAACCTAAACATTATATTGATACGTGTTGAAAATTACGTCAAAATATAACAAGTGGTTTAGTCACAGTGAATTTGTTAGTAAGGCGTTCAGAAACATGGAATTGAATCGAGAGCATTTCCGAGCGATAATGTTTTACAACTATCGAATAAGTTTATCACAACAAACAATGTCTTGCCGAGTTGGTTGCTGTTTTTGGTAATGAAGCACCACATCCATCGACAATTTCTTGCTGATACTCTGAATTCAAACGTGGACGCACAAATCTCAACGATGATCCCAGGCTAAGCCCGCCAAAATCAGCGGTTACTCAGGAAAACGTTAGTATGATAAACCCTGTGCGCGAGATGATTAATGAAAATCGGAATATAACTAACCGAGAGATCGAGAGTTCCTTGGGCATTTCTAAGTCCTCAGTTCAAAAGATTTTATATGATGTGCTGTGCGTGAAAAACTTAGTTGCTCACGTATCTGTTGACCGAGGAACAAATGGCGGCTCGTGTCAGTTGCTGTCGAAGAACCCAATAATAAACATCAGTCTACTGTTTGGGTGTTTCAAGATGAAGAGAACCCAACCAAGGTCATCCGTTCCCGCAGTGTGTCGAAAAAGAAGGTCACAACGTTTGTATGAAAATCATGTGGCTACAATTCCTTTACAAAATCGAAGGACTGTAACTGCTGATTGGTACACAACCGTTTTTTGCGAGAAATCATTTCTGAGCTGCGGAACAACAACCCACAGCGTTGCATTATCCTTCACCATGACAATGGAAGTGCTCACACTGCTCGACAAACATTTTAGTTTTTGGAGCAACAAAACATCGAATTGCTTGATCATCGAATGAATTGCTCCGTATAGCCCTGACTTAATTCCCAACGATTTTTTTTTATTTACCGCCATCAAGAATACACTGCGAGGTCAACGATTTCAATCACCTGAAGATGCAGTCCAAATGATCAATTCGAGCATACCCATTGAAGAGTGGAATAAGTGTTTTAAAAATTGGTTTGAGCGAATACAAAAGTGCATCGACAATGATGGCAAGTACGTTGAGAAACAATGAAGAACTTACATTTAAACTATTGCTTGTTGTTAAAGCTGTATGCAAAATTGGAAAGACATTCCTCTATATATGAAACCATTATAGTGGCGGGATGAATTATTATAGTGTATTCTCTCGCCATGTAAATATTCCCGCGTATTTTATATTTTTTACATAACTCAAAATACTTTACCTTGGAGATAGAAGTTAAATTTATTATTTAAATTTGGAATAATAACTTTACCTTGTGTTATTATATCCAACAGTAAGGTATATAGTAAATAAGTTATTGAAGGTAGTAAATTAAATACAACAAAACTAAATGTTTAAATTTAATATAATATCGTTAATAAAAGATTTTTAAAAATCACTTCTAGGCTATGATATTATAATTCCTATGGCTATCGCTAGAGTTTAGTTTTACTTACAAGTATCGTTTGATAAACCCTTGGTAATTTCAATGGTCTGGAACTGCCTCTGGGCTCTAGGAATACTATTAGTTTTGTCAGAGAAACGGTAAGTAACTAGACTCCTGGACGACTGCATCAAGCAATTAAAAAATGTGTTTTTAAGGACAAAACCTCAGCTAAAACTCGGTAGGAAGGAAATCAAAACAATAGCTGGCCTATTAATCGAAACAGGGGATGCACTTTTGTGGGAACATATGAAGAAATTTGCAATGCACATAGGAAAACAGAGTAAAGTAAAATAAGTTACAATGAAACATTTCAAATTTTGGAAGCTGTAGGTAGTTTAGACGTTCTGCTCTGCAGATTTTTCATTGGAACCATAAAATGTCAGCAGCTTCCTTTTTCATCAAACAGAAAGCGCTAGTTGACGAAACACCTTGTTTCGTGTTATTGCCAATGCTGAGTAAAAATAGCGCCAGTGTACGATTTTTTATTTGCTTGTTCTTTGTCGTTTGGGAATTTTTTTAATTAAAGTAGCACTCCTTAGAAAGAAATGGTACTTTGTTTATGGCTTTTGATACATTTTTTTGGACCCTTATATTACATTTGTATCATGAAAGAAAACGACTATGTAATTTCAGTAATAATACGCCAGTGAAGGAAACAACTAAACCATGCGCAGTCTTTAAAAATGCCTCCATAATTCCACATGAGACTTTGGTGAAACATCGGCAAAATATAATGCCCAATATTTTCGCAAGACAATTTTAATTCAAACGACATTTTTATAGGATCATTTGACCTAATTTGGTAGTCGTATTTTTCTATAATGTATGTTCTTGTGTATGTTTGGTCCATCAGTTTAGTCAGAAATCCCTATAGTTTCAAGGTCAAGTAACCAAAAGGTAGTAGACTATTTCTTATCTGATTTTTGCTCTGGAACTCTTATTGCATAACTACTAGAATACTGAATGTATGCTCTATATAATTTGAAACTGACCTTGAATAATTTGCACCATAGTCACTATCCATTTATTTTATTCAAATTTCATACATAGCTCTTTGGTTTTACATAAACAACAATTGTCTCGCAAGTTACAAAGAATTTTAGCACCTTAAAGCTCACCTTGGTATAATGTTAGTATTTTGGCACCGAAATGGAGAACGATGAAGTAAGACAGCCCCAGGCCTTTTTTGTACGGTTTCAGATATAAACCAGAACCTTTTTTACCCAGATCGATTGCTTCCATACTTTCATTATGCCTTTAAAATTCATCAATGTTCTTTTGGGCATTTTGTACGGCTTTTGCGCGCTTATATAAATCTGTGCTCCTCCACCCGCAATAGTCCCAATAGCATATAAGTATGCTAATAGTGGAATTAGAAAGGATCCAATACCTTCATGTTTTGGAATTGGAATAATCCCTGAAGTTAGAATATTCTTGCGTCCACCAGCTTTCCTTACAGCTCTCTGAGCAGCTGAGAGAGCAATGTTACTTCCAGTTTTAATGTCTTTCAGATGTTTTAATTTTTTAGCGAATTTTTATATTTTAAAAGATCCCCAGAGCTCAAAGCAACCAGCCTTTTCCGTCTATACAATCGTTTTCGTTTTCTATATATCCGACCCTTACCACGCCAAAATACTAAACAGACTTGTAGTCTTGTATATAATATCTTTTATGAGTCATATACTTTTATTGAATTTTTTTGGTTGCTTCCTAAAAATAGGTTGCTGATCCTGACCTAGATCAACATGTATCGGACGCAACTTGAATATGTTACGCAACTCTTTTACGTACCGATTAAACTTGTCAGCATGCTGTACGTAGAAAATATGCTAAAATCTAATTCGTCCCAGTTAAACCTATATCGAGTGAACAAATAGGTAACAACCATTTCACCTAAAACAGAAATAAGTGCTCATTATAAAATATCTAAATTATCTCAATAAATGCAAATATGAAAACATTGGCATGGGTTTTGATTTATATACTGTAAACTTATTATATTTAAAGATGAAACACAAAATTCTTTCAAACAAAATATACTAATAAGTTTAAAAGCGACCCACAGACGATCAACATTATAGAAGTTACTGTTGATTGTTTGTAGATAGATTGTTAGTGAAATTGCATGTTGATCCACAGGTTGGAATAAACTCAAAAAGGTTTGATTTCAGTGTGAAGAGTCTAATATGGGCAACCGTGTTGAAGCAATGTTACTATGTTCACCACTGCGTTCTAAATATCACTATGAAGCGAACGGTCAAGAGTAAACTTCAGTGAATTTAAGTGTTACATTTTTAAATTGCAGTGGTAAATTTTAAAATTGAAAGTATTTTAGATTTTTTAATGCTATAAGAACTTGATCGTACTTTATCATCTGGAAGGTAATCATTATTATTATTAGTATTATTATCAAGTCTGCGCAAATACCGCTCCAGAGCACTACCCAAATGGCTTATTGTACGTGGCAAATGGCAAATGGGCTATATTTACAGTCAACTTTCGTTGCTCCAACTATATCTCTTCTTAGTTGGATCTCTTCTGTCTCTTCTGTCTCGCTTTCCTCCAGACATAACCTACATAACCTACAGACATAACCTTCTGTAGTGTGTCGCCCAATTTACTTCATATGTTTCCCCAGAGGTGCATCTGATGTTAAAAGCCAGTAATCGTTTTAAGTTTGTTCCTCTTGAGTGTCAGTAAATCTGAGTTTTTCGTTTTATAAAGCTTTTCTATGAGGCATTTACTATTTTGAATACTTATTTATTCTTTCTAGCAGTTTGTTTTCGAATTGGCTAGTTTCTTATCGCTTCTCTGATGGAACTAGCACGTATTTCCAGAGCCGGCTCCGGATAAGTGATGTTTGTGTTATGTTTTCTTTGCTAGTGCATCTGTTATTTCGTTGCCTACAGTACCCCAATGCCTTGGTGCCCATTTCAGCGTAACTAAGTTGGTCATAGCCAATCTGCATCGAGCATTGATGTATTCGTCTGGAGTTTAGACAGGTTTTTAGCGTTAAACGTGCACCACCACTACTTTGGGTATCGCTTATTATAGAAGTCCTTTTTTATATTCTATTCTTAAATTCCCTTGTAAATTCCCTTGAAGGATTGCATATATATCGGCCAGAAAAACTGTAGCAAATCTTCCTAGAGGGCAGAACATACTGTGTTTTAGTATTTATTCGTATATTCCTACTCTCGTCTTTCCAGAAGCTGACGAGAGTAGGAGGGCCCTCTCTCCTCAAACCTCGTAGTTTCTGTATATATTGTAGACTGAGGATATGCAGTTGGATTTCATGTGTAATATTTCACTCCATGTAATCGTGGTGTTTATTTTTCTTTCCATATCTGTGGATTTTCAGCCTATTGAATGCAGCTTCCGTCTGTGTGTGCATGATCCTTCCTAGTGGCAGACGATTTAGCAGCACATCAAGCGCCTCAGCTGGGATCGTTTTTTGTTTCATATCACATGCTCTCACAAGACACACAGATCTCTGTGTGAAGGGCAGTGCGCTTGCCTTGACCTGGAGTGTTTTTTCTACCACACCAATACTCCGGAAGTTATGGATATCTTAATAGGCAGCTTATATAACCCATCTAATAATCTAGGTTTCAGTCTTCAAGCTTTCCCATACATTCGTCTTATAACTGTGAAAGTTAACTCTATGATTCTTTCAATTTGCAGATTTAAGTGAGTTTGAAATCAACTCTTGCTTCAAGGTATTTCACTTCTTCCTGCAGCTGTAGTTTTAGACCGCCTAAGCCGTCAAAATTCCTTAACCTGGTAATTTGTGGAAAGTAAAATCTGATTTGTTTAAAGAGATGAAACAAATTGTTGGGGCTTAAATTACTTGATATACACAAACAAATTGACATTCGTTAATTTAAATGAAAAAAAGAGGAAAAAGTTAACCAACAACCTTGATTGAATAATAGATTCGCTAGATAAACGTGATGCATGTGTATTTTTTTAAATTTGTTGTTACGTCTGTGGACTGCTTACGACAAAATAATAGAGATCCGTCTCTATAAACTTGTCGAATCTGTATGTTTTCCTCGATTGCTATGATATGTATAAAAAATGTTGAAGGATAGAATTAATACGTTATGTAATACTTATAGTTTTGTTAATATTAAAACACACAAAATAATAAATAATAATAGCGCATTGGAGCGCATTGTTACTACAAACGTGTATTAAATGTGATTATTCGGTAGTTGAGCACAGATATCTAAATCATTAAAAACGTGTTTTACGATTTTTTTTATATTTTACACTACGTGATTATATTGCTAAATATTTTAATTTGATCGTATAATGATAATTTATTGGAAATAAAAGCGTATTTAAAAGTACATGTGCAATTTAATGAAAATCAAATATTCCAAAACTCCACTTATTAAGAGGAATGCGACCGTCTTGAACGAAAATATCGTTTTTTTGTAAATCGCGCGAAGTTCTACCGCTTTTC
>WYDF02037186.1:0-12589 GCA_009867245.2 Adranes taylori | reverse complement strand
CCATACAAAACAATAAAATATATACAAAATTTGAACAATAATGTATAATAATCAATTTAATAACTATAATATATAGGCATTACAAAATTTTTTGGAATGTTCTAAATAACAATATCAGATTAGGATTATATATCAGTGCCGTTAGAGTTTCACCCCTTCTTATTCTGAAACCGGCAAATTCTTTTTATTGTCTTTATTGTTTAATTTTCTAGCAATATCATAGTCAATTGCAATGAATTGAAATTTTAACTAAACAGCCCTGAGACATAGGTAATTTTTTATAACTATCAGATGTAAAAATGACATTTCTGCTGACGCATTAGTGACTGGCTAAGTTTAAAATAATTTCAGAGATATCTAAATTTCCAAATAAGTATTTCCAAATAAGTATGTTAAATTATGTTGTTCATTGAAAACATCAAAAGGATTAATATCTTTATCGACCCATTAGTAAGAATTGATTCTTATCACAGTGTTTTCTTAATGTTTCTTTATCCATAACATTAATTTGTTCTAAATCGTAAAAAAGGTCAAAGCAGTCTAGTAGTCTATGTGGTATTTAAGTTGATAAATCTCTCTTCTACAGAATTACTGTGTCTAACATTTTGTTAAAAAAATATTTACAAATTTTACAAAGGTCATTTGGGGTTTTATATTCAGCTTCGAGATTTAAATTCTGGTTCAATTTCTAATTGCATCGCGAGTAATTTGGCGGATTCTATAATATTCTCAAATCCAGTATCAGATCGTAATTCTTTAATAACATTTATCAAAGAGTTTAAAGAATCTAGTACATTTGTACAGGGTAACCACTAGGAACAGAGCTTTTTCTAAAAAAATATTACTCGGTTAATTGTAAAGTGAAAAATTATTTATTGACATAAAAATTAGTGAAATATATGTCATTTAAGTTATTTTTGGAAAATAGTGTTTGAGAGATGTTGACCGTCTTCATCGATTCACTCTTACACTCCGCCTTTGAAGTTCTCCCACACTCTTTCCAACGTTTGCTGATCAATTAGTTGGATCTCATCTTTAAGTTCCTCTAGTGTACGTTTGTCCACATCAATGCCAGATTTTAAGTAACTCCATAGGAAGAAATCGGACATGCTGAGGTCTGGAGAATGCGGAGACCAAGGCACATCTCCAAACCGGGCATTGAGATGGGTGGGTAAGATACGCCGAAGCAAGTTCATGGATATTTTTGCAGGATGGGTTTTTGCACCGTCTTGTTGGAACCAAATTTCGTTCTCGTTGGAAAATGTTTCTGATCATTTGTGTACCATTCAGAATTTACTGTCACTGTGCGCTCACCATCCTCGAAAAGATAAGAATCGATGACCATTCGGAAAATCGTTTTCCGGTTGAGGACCTCACCGTGTCGCCCAATATTGAAATGACGCCGGAAAAGACGTTGGGTTGCCGTCATTGACGCACCGGTTGTCACAAAACTATCGTACGCAAACACGCGGTGTTGTAACATCCATTGTAACTACACGACCTCATGGCCGCCAACGCACCCCCCTTCCACCTGCCATTGCTTAGTACAGCCCCAACCAAAAAACGCATTGTTTCTCATGGTCACTTATCTGCATTTTCGTAACATTCTAAAAGTGAATCGTAAATTTCACAAATCTGGTACCTCAAAAATCTCAGTGCATCTATTCATGGTTCCCATCGTCTCGTAGATTTTGCATCATGGTAACACCTTTACTTACATGATAACATATTTTAGCAAAAAATACAACACGTCTTAACTATATAATAACGTAGAGACAATCCCGTATAAAATTAATGCCACTAATTGTGCATGTGCAGGCTAACGCGGCGTTCACACACGAGTGTGTTTCTGTATAGATACCAAAGTGGCGCGGGGGTAGTGATGTATCATCACTCCACTGCGTAGTTAAAAGCGGGAAACGTACAGAGCACGAAACGCACAGTATTGTGTTAGATAAAACCCTTTGTAAATTCCCAAATTTTCAGATTTTATTAGCACAAGTTTGATTATTAGGTTATATTTGCGCATCCGTTGAATCCTGCTTAGAGCCGGCCCTATATGCTGGAATAAGTTGAACAAACTTCCGAGTTCGATTAACGCAGTATATGGAGAATAATGTACGCCATCTGCCTGATACCATCTTTAAAACTGTGTAGACATAAAATTTAAATTAAGATTATTGTGCGAAATATTTGGAGTTTTAAATGAACAGAATCAAGTACATTCTGTTCAAAGAATTAAATATATATCTGCATTGCTTTTTTAATTGACTTTTTAAATAAGCAAGTTGCTCTGGCCCACTCTATATATATTATGCAAAGTCTTCACATGTAGTCTATTTTCCTACTGCTGCTACTCCGCTGCAGATTGTACTATTCGCAGGAACCATACTACATCAATAAGGACTTAACGCATATTCACAAGAAATGAATAAAATGGATAAGACGTGCAAAAAAAATTATTTAATTAATATGACGTACACAACATTTCATCTGATGGATATGACGAATATCTGTGCTAGCGAGAAAAATACGTTGCCACTAGCGGAGCCATTTCGTACAATTCATCTTGTCGCTTAAGGGATTAATGTCAATACAATATTATGTTATACTTAAATATGATAAATTATATACATAGGTATAAGATTTTTGCCGCCTCTAAAAAGTTGCCGCTGTTAGTACGTGCTTACAGTGTTTACTGAGAAATCCGGCATTGTAACTGCAATTACACCTAAACTTATAAACAATTACAACTTGGAAACAACTTAAACTGTCAGTCAAATTTCTTTTAAAATATCATAATCTTCTATGTTAGATCACCGGCAAAAACAGCCGCTGATCCTTGTTAACAATATACAGGCTATCCCAATAGTGCTTCCAAGTCCAATTACTCCTTTATCATATTATATGGAAATTTTTTTATCATATTATATTTTTTAAATGGAATGCTATACTTTTTATTTGATAATTCGATTCTACGTATTTTTCAAACTTCTAATCTGAGACTTGGTAGGTCTATACCAGGTGTTTCAAAAGTTATGGCTAGTTTTATGCCAAAATTGTGGTAATTTAAGCAGTTCAAATTACCACAATTTTGGCATAAAACTAGCCATAACTAGCCGTATGTTAAAACAATAAAATATATTTAATCTGTTTTTGGACATGGTAATTCTAGTACACTCTCATATTTTACGCGTATAAAATATTTTGCATGTTATTGAAAATTGTATACAGGGTGAACCAAAACGCGTAGTAAGGTATTTTTCAATTTCTTTAAATAGAACAACCTATATTTTATGTAATAGTTGGATAGATCTTTAGCGCCACTTTTATTTTTAATAACCACTTCCTATGTCTAACTTCAACTGTTTTTGAGATATTTCCAATTTTATAACAGAATTCCCAATTTGGTTGAATTTATTATTTCGACCGAGTTGGCCGTGCAATAAATAATCCATTTTGACATTTATTTTAAATTTTTATTTATTTTTCGAAAGAATAACTAGTAAAAAGGTAATAAATAACGTAAATACTTAGGTTTTAATTTATGTCTCATAGCACCTAATTAAATAAATTAGGTACTATGAGACACTGACTTACTGACCTACTCATCTATTGATTCTAAAAGGCTGATCGTGTAAGTCTTTATTAGTTTTCCCCTTCTACTCTAGCTTTTTACTGATTCTACTCTTACTCATCTACTGATCTACAAGGCTCTACTGTGTTTTATGCCGTCTACGTGTAAAGCCCGCTCTCTAATACCGTATATCCTGACTAGCTTTACTGTCTGCCACCGTTGAGTGTCGCCCACCTATCGCTAACACATTTTTACATACTCATACATTTGGCTAGTCTAATTATCGATATTGATCAATTATTTGTTAATCAGATTAATTGTGCTGATTGTGCTACTATTAGTTTCTATTTTGTAGGTATCTTTCCGACAGCAGGAAGATTTGCTAATCATGAAACAATTCTAACTTAACCTATGTGTGAGTATCCTGTACCAATGTTTATAATTTTATTGTTTCAACAATACTTGCTCAACCGAAGCTACGTACCTTATATGGCATTTCTCATTTCGTGCTACTAACCAAATTAATACAAGTCTTAACTATATTTAATGACTCTTTATTCTTTATTTTATAAAACTAGATACAGTATGATATATTTTAAATGATGACAAATCTCATCGCTCAAATATTAACAGAAAGTATAATGTTAAAAACTTATCTACCCTAAATAGTGTTAAAAACTTCTTTATTTTTTATTTTATTTTATATGGCTGATATAGTTTTTGGCAAATCAGTATAAGAGTAACATGAATCTAACCCAACGAATTTTACTAACGGCTACTGCAATGTCAGACGAAAATGACGTTGAAAATTTAAGAAATGATGAAATCTCTGCTGTCGATCTCTTTGAAGATAATATTATTATAACTGACGAGGATTTATTAGCCAATGCGGACAAGATTTGTGATGAAATTAACAGTTTTCTCGATCTGAACGACCTAATGGAGCAGGTAAATTACATGTCTGAGAAAAACTGAAATTCTATTAATGTATCTAAAGAAATCCGCGGACCCGCTGATGTTTCTCATGTTAACTGTAGTTCAGCAGATGTGCCTGAATGAAATTCCATCTACAATAATGAATCTAGAGACAACACCAGTCCCTCTGGTGAACCTGTACAGAATTTAGTTTCCAAAGATGGATCTGAAGAGTTCAGTTTCGGGTACGATCTTGAACAAAACTCCAGTTCCAGTGATAAATCTGAACAAACCTCCAGTTTGCTGATATGCCTGAACATAACTTTTGCCTGAGTATTGATGCTACTAGCGTTGAAATTTATACTGCAAGATGACATTATTATCCCAATGGAATAAAATAGAAAATAAACGCAGAAGAGAGAAAGGCGAGAGTTCCCGGGGTGTCACAGAGGAAATGATGATAATAATACTACTATTTATGAGATATTTGAACAGCCTGCCAAAAGTTTAAAACCTTTCTGTAACTTAAGTTAGTCAGAAAGTTATTAATGAAGTCAAGATAGTACAAAGAAAGTCAGTTGTACTTTGTTTAACAATCAAAATTGCAGACAAAAAATATTTGATTATTTCTGGAAGAACATACGATGGAAAGAACGACGAACATACATTGCTTCACTAAAAGATATGTCAATACCAGTTGACCAAAAGCATAAAGTTAATGATGTAAGTCGGTAAAATCAAAGCATTACGTGCCATTTAAAGTTAAAAGGAGAACGTATGCATGCATCAAAAATCAACGTCTTCCCAAAAATAAGAAATCAAATGCACCGAGAAATACTAATAATCTGGAGCGATTTTTAAACGCCTTTCGAAAGTTGAGTCACACTATTGCCGAAGGAACACCACGAACCTCTACTAAAGCCAATTTTTCAAGAAAAACAAGTGCACTAGTTGTAAATTGAAGTGTACCAGGTTGGGTTAGTACGCTTTACCTAGCAAGTATTTCATGAGGTATTCGAGAAAATGAACTTACTATCCAAAAAAGACCAATGCGATAGTTGCGTAGAACTTGTACATAATTTAAAATTTTTTAATAATAGAAATAAAGATGTTACCTATTATACGTTGCATGAAGCGGAAGGAGGTGTTTCTGCAAACGAATTAGGCTCAATGATAATCGATTTCTTTTCGAAACTAAATTTTTAAGCAGGAATAGAATTTATTTTGTGGTGTGATCGGTGCAGTTATCAGAACCGAAATAATATTTTGTCCAACGCGATTTTAAACTTTTGTTTCGAAAAAAATGTTACTGTGTATCAAAAATATTTAGAAATAGGTCACACCCAAGTGGAGTGTGACTCCATCCACCCTCAAGTCGAAAGATGTTTAAAGAATGAATTAGTTTAATCTTCAGCAGGTGATTAAGTTGAAATAACTAAATGTGTGCGAAAAAACCTTGTCTTTATAATGCATTTAGAACTATTTAGATCATAGCATATTTTCATATTCAGCTATGAGGTAGTCATACCGATCTATTAGACCAGGCAGTTCAACTGGTGATCCCAACCAGTTGTTGCTGATATTCGGGCCTTAAAATATAAACAGGCCGGACAAAAAAAAATCTGGTATAAGCTGCGGTTTGAGGAGGATTGATCTGTTCTCCCATGCACAGGGAGCGTACGAACTCGGTTATCAGTAGCGATTCTGAGGTCGTAGAGAAGTTGTATACGGAGATGATTAAAATACAGCCTGATCAATACCAATATCTTCAAGATTTAAAACAGTTCATGCCTAAAGACTTATATAGTTTTTTGATCAGTTACCCCATTTATTTTAATTATTATTGTACCTGTTTTTTTATTGTGATTTTTTTATGTTGTTTTGATACTTTTCTATATAATTTTAAAATGTCAAATCTTCAGCCCGTTGGGGAGATTTTTTTTTAATATTAAATGTTCAAAAACTTTAGAAGTCAATGTTTATTTTAAATCCAACTGAAATACACGGAAACGTAAGCGTGCGTTTCCTCGTAACTCCTTTCCCATCTTTGGGCGAAACCTCGTAAGTCAGAAATTATTTATTTATTAATATTAGTATAAAGTATCTACTCCAAAATCGTATTAAATTCACTTATGACAAAGTTATACGAAGTATTAGAAAATATCTGGATGGTTAAGCAATTCATATTCAGTTTTTTGTGTCTGCTGTAAAATTTCATATTTTGGTCTTACGCGGTTTCGGTAGTTGAGAGATATATACATCTGTTGTCGAGTAATATCTGTTGCGGTGTATAACGATCTTTAATACTCGGTTTAGTTTTTAATAAAATTCCAATAAAATTTCAATGCAATGCCGTTCTTCTAAACTACAATTCCCGACAATTAAATTTTAGCACTTGCAACCAATAATCACACGGTGAACTATAGTTATTTTATTTGAATTTAGTAACGAATAGATCAATCAGAATAATGCAAGTTGCATTAAAATTTTGAATTCAAAGTAAATATTGCTTTCTTAGTACACAAAAAATAAGAAATGAAATGAATATATCATAACCTTTATGCAACGTGTTAAATAGCACATTGAAAAGTGTAGCTAAATTATTAGAGTAATCTGTACAGACCATTTTACATACATTTACGAACGACAAAGGAAATTCACTAGTCCACGAATAAAATATAGCATCTCAAATCGAACGGAAGGTTTCCAACCATTTTCTACCATTCTCGTTACATTCGCCATTCACGACATTCTAGACTTTTTCAGCTGTACAAGTCTAACTAGCATAATATAGTAACTCTCTCGAATAGGATAACTTTTGTCGTATCTTTCTTGATATATATAAATCTTGCAAGAAATATATATTTCTTAATTACTTTTCCTTTAGATGCATTACTTTTGACTATAACAATATTGATTTGTATAATATTTCTAAATCCTATAGAGTTGAATAAAGGGTTTACGAATACTGATTAGGGTTGTTCATGATTGGTACAGTCGAAAAACAAGGTATCATTCTCATTTTAATAACTTACTAAATTGTAATTATAGTATCAAGTTGGAGTCATCTGTGCGTTCTGCACATCAATTTAGTACACCTATGTGTTGTTAGTAGGCAACAAATTGGAGACTACCGCGTCGGTACTGGACAAAAGATCGTACCTACGTGCTCTTTCTAACCAGCTTGCCTAATGCATTACTGCTGTTAGCCAGTGTGTGACCGAGGACATGACGCTCTCACTTCGTTTGCAGCACTCTGTCCAGTCACGAAGTGGAGATAGAATCACCATGCTTAGACATAGGCCTGACGAAAAATTTGACACTCCACACTTCCAAGATTCAGTTGGTACAACAGAAGTTAAAACTTCCGACGAAGCACAGCATCGTGCTTTATAGGTGCTTGTGAGAACATATCCTAATTTTCATCAAGCAATCAGATTGATTGATAAAATCTATTTCGATCTGCATGGTCAAGTTAACAAACAAAACAGCCGCATTTGGGGATTAAAGAATGCACTGGAGATTGTTTAGGGACTACTGCATCCAGAACGTGTTACTGTTTGGTGTGAATTTGGGGTTGCATGCATTACAGGTCCATTTTGTTTTCGATAACGATGAAACTAGAGAGATTACAGTGACTTAAGCGACATTTGGATTCAGCAGGATGGTGCAACGAGCTGCACGTCAAGTGTGACATGTGATTTGGTCAGTGTCCATTGTAGCAATGTCCATTGGTTCGTGCGGTTGAGACGGGGACTTTTTCGGGCATACGTAATGGGAAATGTCTACACTACCCTTCCACATAATATCCAATAATTAAATCTCAAGATCCAACGAATCATAAGTAAAATTCTAAGAAAATTGTGCAAGAATGTTACGGTCAATTTCATGAAACCAACCGAGACTTTTTGGATGACAGTTTGTGTCACTCACACATAATTGAGACGTTTTCTTGCTATTTGCTCTCGCTCAAGCGGCTAAAGGATCCACACACCAATTAAATAAATAGAAGTGAATTTAAGTTTGCTTGTCATAAAAGCAGATTCACTTCCATTTACTCTATTTAATTGGCATGTGAGTCCTATAGTGCATGAAGGAGAGAAAATAGCGTGGTTAGGTTCTAATGACTCTATAGTTGCCTTCATTGATCTCAATATCTATATAGCTTGTACAATGTTGCCTTAAACTTACTTACCTCCTTCTCATCTTGTTCTTCGTCCAACGTCGTGACCGACGTGTGGTGACTACGGTGGATGTTGACACGTTGAATAGAGCATTTTCCAATCTCTGTATTATTCGTTTAACAGTTGATTTACAGATTTGTCGATCGTTCGCTTGGCGCGCTATTTTAGTGAAACTTGTTTCTATTAGTTTTGAAATAATTTCAGTCCACCTAGTTGGGGACCGGCCCCGTCTCTTTTTCGTTGAACAACAAGTTTTTCCATGCTGTCACGTCAAGAGATGTGTCAAAACAAATCTAAATTTGTCCGTATGTCAGCGATGAGAGTCTTTCTATGGGTTTCGCTTCATTTCAGATTTGTTCTTCTAACCGTCCAGGGACCTCGCAGCATCCTACACCAGACCCACATTTCAAACGTATCTATATTTCTACTGTCGTTGGAACGAATTCTATCATAACATTTGTCTTCTTGGCATTTATTTTGAGCCCATAGTCTCGGCTTATGTCTTCCAGTCTTTGACGAAACGCTAAAAGCTCTTCCGTGCCGTTAGCTATTATCAGAAGAGCCAAAAATCGAATGTTCGAAAGGCGCTATACAATAATCTTCACTCCTCCGTTCCAGTCCTCTAAAGTGCGCCGCACTATTTTTTCGCTATCCATGAAGTAGAGTAGAGATGACAGTACGCAGCTTTGACGAACGCCTTTCCTAATACAACATATTTTGGATAACGTGTTATCGATTTTAACGACTGCCGCCTGGGCCAACGAACGTTATCAAACGCTTTCTCGTAATCACAGAAATATCGGTACCGAGTATGTTCGGGCCTTTTCTATAAGTTGTCTCGCATTTAAAATTTGAACTCGAGTACCCCGTCCTTTTACAAATCCGGCTGTTCTGGAGCTATTTCATGTAGCACGAAGCCTTGTACAGTCGCTTGAAGAATGTGCAACATAATCTTGCTGGAATGTGATATCAAAACTATCAGACGACACGTTTCGCAAACGTTTCTGACGCTTTCTTATGTAGTGGAATCAATACTGTAGTTGACTAGTCTTTGGCCATAAGCCAAGTTTCCAAATATTGTGACACAATGTGTCCAATGTTTTTTGCTCCCATTCGCTAGGAACCCGCAAGACCTCTGCTGATATTCTGTCTTCCTTACTGCTTTACCTTCTCTTAATATGTCCATCGCGAGTTTCACCTCATCTAACAGTATATCCGCTTCCGCCTCATAATTCCCCATGGGTCTACAAATAGCCTTCGGGTCAGCATACATATTGCTACAGTAATCTTTCCACACATATGCAATTTGGTCTAGCTCTGTATTCAAACAATCATGTTGATCTTTAATTGGCCAATGGCGGGATTTGAACTGATGAGTGACAGAAAATATTTTCTTGACAATGTCTTTGCAGTTATTGGTATCAGAGAAAATCCGAATTTCTATACAAACATTCATCAGATATTTAGTTTTGTCTCTGCGCGTAGCAGCTTGTATCTCCCGATTTAGTGATTGGTACAGTTCCAGATCTATAGTGTTGCCAAGAACCCGGGATTTGATAATTCTTTGTTCGCGAATGAGATTTTCTTCTCATATAAGGGGCGTAATACCTATTGCAATAACGATCGGTATGCAATATTAAGAACATCAACTACTATATGTGAAGCTGGTTGCATTCAAAAACTAATGATATTCATATTACAAATTTTTATTTCTATTAACAGCCGGCTTGTGGTTCAGTGAGTTAGTCTCAGTTTTCAAAGCCGTCATACTCCTAATAAAAAGGGTGCTGATGATCCCATATAATAATGAGTTAAATGGCACCGTACACCTTGTACAAGCCGGTTTTTTAAGGCATTTGTTGTGATGATTGATATTACATACCTATTAAAATAATAATCGAGATATTTAATATTTTAGAACTTAATAAACATTTTTGAATTTTTTTGAATATAAGAAACTTTATTCCAAAAGAATTGTATGTTTTCCGGATTCGTAAACATCGATATAACATTAGAGATTGTCGTATCTCTTAGCATAAAAACACACAAACCATGTGTTTTTGGGTGTTTCCTATTTCTCTATTTCGATGATCTATTTCGATGTATATTATGCAGCAAATTTACTATAAGTTTTTACGCCTATATATTGTTAGAATTTATTGTTGTCAGGATGCACTAAATCATAGTGGAGCATTATATTAAACAAACCCCAGATAACTGGAACAACTATATAAGTATTTCTTTAAAGATACTAGCCGTCATTCAATGATCAAAACAACAAAATTATCTTAATAACTTCTGATTCATAATTTAGTGCCATAGACTGGAACATATTTGACTACGCAAGAAAATTATAAATATCTGATCAATCTTCCCAACTAAAACAAATTATTTCCCACCTCTCTGACAGATACCCATTTTTTATCACCTCTAATACTAAACATCTTCCCAGATACATATTTTAGCGACACTGGAAGTTATTCTAAGCCAAGATAAGTATTTATCTACAATAATTGTATTCAATGCATTTACATAAACGGAACGATGATACTAAACAGCAGAACGGTTTTCAGGAAACAATAATTATTTTTTTACTCAACGAAAATACATAAATTGCTTTCCGCTATCAATACTTATATCAACAATCCATTCAAGTAGTATGTTCTTAAAAAGATTCGCGCGATCGTTTAAATATGTAAACAAACTTTACGAAAGAGTTGTAATAGAAAACATTAATCAACGTGATAAACCAAATTCCAAAGTTGTTTAATAATTGATGCACGGGTTATAAACAATACGTAACGTGTGTGTTCTTTGCATAGCTGAAGATGTTTACAAATAGTTTCACTTAACTTAGCTGAAGGGCAGTACGTAAAGCTCTATTTGGTTAAACATAATAAATAACCTTTCCATGATTTGAGAATGGTAAATACAACTAAAAGAAGTTACAATTAATTAACATCATAATATAAGATGTTTTCAGATTATTAAAATAGATACAACTACTTAACAACCTAGCCTTTGCACATATTAAATTAATAATAAAAAATAAGTCATGTATTCTGGTATCTGTACTAGAAGACATCGTGAGCAGGAGAGTAAAATCGGGAACTGAACTGTTTTAGTTTTTAATTAAAAATTGAGCGAATTTCTAGCAAAACCGCTTCTTACATATTGCCTTCCGAGCTACCGTTTTAACTGTTATATCGGGTAGCTTTAGAATAAGAGACTGGCGAAGTAAATAGACACGAGAAATATTAGCTTAGCCTATCATGAAAAATTTATTAGAAGAACTTACCCTTTAATTACAGGATATTTAAAGGAGATAGAGGAAATCAATTTCTATTAGAAAATAACTTCATAAATATTATCCATTGATTGATAGGCCCTTAAGGAATTATCATGAGTATCAGCTTTGTATACATGCGAAACTAAGTAGCTTTCAATGATAACGCTAAATATATAAATATTTTATTAAGAAGAACTATAAAATAAAGACAAAATACGATACACTATTATTAAATACAACAAATAAACATTAGAGACAACAAATAAAGCACTTATTCTTCTTCTTCTTCTTCAAAAATTTTTTTGGTCTTGACACTAGGCCTTTTAATAATTATTATTCGTTATCGAAATGAAATCTACAGCCCGGCGCTTGCGCAACCGTTAACTGCAAACCCATTTTGGATCTAAAAAATATTGTATAAAACAAATACATTTAACGAAACACGTTTTCACAAAAAAAAACTATAGTGAAGATTTTACGAAAATTAACACAAATATGATTAATTAAACTATTACATCACATAAAGTACACATTTTATTGGCATTGGCATTATTATCCGTTGATTAAATTTTTATTTTATTTAGTTATGTGGTTGGAGCTGCCATTTTGTACCTTTACGTATAA
>WYDF02037175.1:1581-12589 GCA_009867245.2 Adranes taylori | reverse complement strand
CTTTGGATTAGTAAATTTTAGGAATTAGTTGCCGAGGCATTCATAGCGTAACGGTTGAGTATCGGATTACAATGTTCGATACAATGACATCTTGCATCTATATTTGGAATAAGAGGATGTGTTGATAACGACTATCTGGGCTAGAAACACGTGTCCACCTTGCCTCAATTTTCATCACAATTTTCGAAATTAACACCTACTTACATAAAATTCGACTTGCTGCGTAAAGGAAAATACTACTTGCATTCTTGACTGCATATTCAATTAACTAAATTGTTAAAATGGAGGATTTTTAGTGTTATGTGTATATTTAATTCTCACTGAAATCGAGTTGTTAAAAATAAAAATTTTTAAAGCCAAAATTACGAAAATTTGTAAATTTAATCCTAATTTAATGGCATACCCTTTTGAAGAATTTGCTACCAGACCTCAAGACAATGTAAGATTAATTAATAGAAAATGGTGGATTTGCGCTATTTTAAATTGTCCCAAAAATTCAATATTCAAGATGAAATGAAATACACCTGATTTACATTAATTCGAGAATATAATTTAAAATTTAGTCCTGATTTAAATCCTTAAAACCGTAAATTAAGACATTAAAATCCTATTTCTTCCTATTTAAAGTCCAATAAAATTCTATTTCATCGTAAAAGATGTGGCCGACTCCCATTTACGACGCGTGCTAATGGGAGCCCTAGCAAGTCACAAATGGCGCAAACAAATATCTTATTTCTTCAGAATGTACTATCCTCCAGAAACGTGATTCTCGGGCGCCAGGTCTTTATAACGTGAGACCGCACTCTGGAACTGATCTTGTTATTCCTCCGGTCCTCAGTGGCTCACTGAGGACACAAAGAGCTACGAGTCTTGTTAGTTAGTTGCCCAGAGGTTCGTGATCTTGCGGGCAGCTGAAATAAACTTACTGCTAATTAGTAAAACAGCTTTTAAACAAAATACGTCAATTGGTCTTCAAAATACAAATACAGCAAGACATGCACAATTAAATAATTAATGTCAAATAATTAAAGGTCAAATCAAACAATAGTAGATTAACGCCTATTAGCTAGTAATAAATCAAATAATAAATCAAAATACGAAATGTTTATACAAGCGGTGCAAACGTGCAGTGCTTTGATAATAAAACAAAAACTAAGCGGGAAACATGTAAAAGTGGGGTATAATACAACGGAAAGATGGGGATCTATATTAGCACAATGATTTGGAAAATGATGATCACAGGAATCTTTGGAAACCACTATAGTACAAAATAGCACTGCGGTTCACGTTCAGCGCTACCGTTCCCGAGTAACTAAGTCTAGTCGCGGTTCACGCTCAACTAGACTTATACACTCTAGTGGATGGAGTGAGAAGGAATACTATAAGCCACAATAACACTGCGGTTCACGTTCAGTGCTACTGTTGCCGCGTGATTAAGTCTAGTCCCAGTGTACGCTTGACTAGACTTATACACTCTAGTTATGCAGGAAATAGCTAATGCAGAAGGACAAACAAAACTTCTATAAGTGCATGCAATAGAACAGTGTAAAATATATGAATACGCTCAAAAGTTTACTTATCCGGCGGTGGTCACTAGCTCTCGCTGCTGCTTACATCTCAGTTTGGCTGGTCGTCGTCTGCTGGCTACTGCTGCTGCAGGAGCTTCTAGTTCATGAAATGAACAAAAATACTCTACAAAACGACTGTATTTATAGACGTGAGCCACTACACAACCTTTATTCTGTTCTACGGGTCTCTATGTAGGCACTGCCTCACTAATTATTTCGTCCTACGGTCTTCCACACATTTGAATGAAGCAACGGCAGTAATTACATAAAAACGAATCAAAACGAGTATATCAATTACTAGCGGTCACTGCTTCCAACAGCTTTTCCTATTAACGGACGGACGGCAACGCTCCATGGGTTCCCTACCACACATTACAACTGCTAATGTGTGTACATGTAAGCCAGCAACGAACAATAATTATACCCATTTGTACTGTGTCTTACGTAAGCGCCTTTATACAGTTTAGTTGTATTTATGTCTCATCTTATTAACTGGCGTTTCCCCAGTGCCGTGGTGTTGCAATTCATTTATTAAATTCTATTTAATTTTATTCAGAGTAACATGCTATGTTACACAGGTCAACGCACTGGAATGTTATTAATACAGACGCTATCGGAAACTTCCGTTCAGCGTATGATTATGGTTTATAGTTTTGCTTGCAACAAATCCGAGGCGGGGGCCACCACGCAGTGATTTCAATGGAAATTCACACACATGTGTGTAATATTTGCTACCAGGTCTGAAAACAATTTGAACTTGGTTAATACAAAATGGCGGAAATGTGGTATTTCAAATTTTCTCAAAAAGCCGACACTAAAGAGGGGCGACTGGAAACAGTTGAAATGAAATGCACCTGATAGTGTCGTGATCCAATTTTAAGGATATCAACATAGGGCTTTGTTGCTCAGATTTGCGAGAGGTATTAAAGGATAACGAGAATTAAATCAAGAAAGTTTTCTGATTTCATAAGATATAATTGATATATAAAAATAATGATTAATCATAATTGACCAATTAAGTGTTTATTAATTAAAGTTATTTAAAACATTATAACACAATGTTATATATATATATATATATATATATATATATATATATATCAGCACAATGATTCGGACAAAGATAATGGCAGGAATATTAGAAAACCACTATAGTTTACTCAACATCTTCGCTATCAAATGTGTTAAGTTCGCTGAGTGACTGTAACTAATCTGGGCTAACATAGGTTAAAACATACACTCTAGTGGGATAGTAGGTGTAGAGGGAGACCACTATAGATGACTCAACACTCTGGCTACCAAACTCAACACCTTGACTGTAACTAACCTTAGCTAACACAGGTTAGTCGGCAATCAACGCTCAATTAGTCGGCGATCATCATTCTGTCGCGCTGCTTATTATCCCCGGTTAGCTGACAGTCGCTGGTGGCTGCTGTTGTTGCTGCTGCTTCTCTGAGTTCGTAATTCACGGTATTTATAGACGTGAGCCGTCGCACAAGTTTGGCTCCATTATACGGGTCAGTATGTAGCCAACCGCTCATTAATTATTATCCGATACGGTCATCACTCATTTCAGTGAAATAATAGCAGTCTCCGCACAACGACGTGCCGATACGTCTACATCAATCAATATCACTTAAGTTCCCTGCTTTGGTATCATTGCGTCTTAATTTTATGCGTAATAACGTAAGCGCGAACATATATCCCAACCGCATTTATGATTTATCTTATGGACCCGTGTTTCCCCTGTACCGTATTGTCGCAACATGCATTGTTAAAAATTCAACCCATTTTTGGTATGTGGCAAACATTTTTGTTACGTGGCAATATTACAATTAACCAAATTGTTCAAATGGAAGACTTTTATTGTTATGTATATACCCAACTCACTGAATTAAAAATAATAATTTTTTAAACCCAAAAGATTATGTAGCGTAAATTGTGTTTCCATTTGTGTCTCCAGTTGACCATTCATTTAAATTTTAGACAAATATATTTAGCATTCTTTGAATGCGAGAATAAAATCCGGAATTTAGTGGTTGACTGAAAGTATTAAAACAATATAACTCATTTCGCATTATAAAAAGTTTTCAAAGCGCTAATAAAAAGTTAAATATTTCGTGGCTAAATATCTAGTATTTACAGAGTTTTGCCAATTCACGAGAGACTTTTAAATTATGAACCTATCGGTCGCATAATTTTTCAACTCGCGTACAAACTAAACTAACTGGCATCGCGATGCACCAGTGTCTAATTTATCGGATATGTTCCATTCACAATTTAAAATGAGGTGCATGTTTTTAGAAACTCTACGAATGGAATACGATACGTGTGTGTTTTTACAGATGAGGAAATATTACAGAATCAAATCTGTTGTTTATTTTCCCTTCGCTACTCATTCTCAAATATATTCAATACACTGCTATACGAATCTGTTCAAAAAGTTTCAGGACTTTATTTATAAAATGAGATGTAAAATATTATTCCTCATAAATATGTTTCCAACGTCTTCTAAGTAGCACTTCTTGGCTACAGTAGTTGTTTAAAGTAGTTGCAGACTCCTTTAGTACTTAAAGTAGTTGCAGACTTCGGAGATTCCCACAAAGCCACCGAGATTTTATTTAAACTCATTCTAAACATAATCTGGGATTCAGTCTAACATTTCTGGGGTCTGTTATAAATATTTTATGGATACACGGAAACTAAGTTAAAGAAGGAAATGAGGGAGATGAATGAAGAGATAAGGAAGAAAAATAGAGAATGTGGAAGAGTAGTGGATGAGTTAAAAGCGGAAGTAAGCAGACAGAGGCAAGAAGTGGAACTATCAGAACAGAGGATGGGTAGGAGAAATGGAGGAGTTGAGGGGTGAGATAAAGTCAATCCAGGAAGAAAATTAAAAATAATATAATTATATATGATCTGGAAGAAGAGAGCGAAGAGAATATGAAAAAGGTTAAAGCGTATTTATTGATGATATATTGCCATGTATGCTTTTGCTTAGCTAAGCTCTCATATTGAGTTGTCTAGGCTTTCTTGAAACCTCGATCACACACCATTGACATTATGGGATAGAGACGCGTTTATGCCCTGATGGTCTTAACCCAACTCCAACCCACTTAAGTAAATTATTAAGTAAGTAGTGAGCTGATGTTGCTAGACCTACGAAGGGAGGCGTAGATCGTATTTATCGTACTAGGTACGTCTACGGGGCGTAGTTCGCTGATGGCTTAGCTAGGTACCCTAATTATATAAATTATGTTCAGTTCTACTTACACACTTCCTAAACTTATGTGAGGTGTGAATAAATAAAAGAGTAGCTCTACTTAAATCCCATATATTATAAATACTAAAATGTGTAATTACATCGACGCTCTAGGTCGGTTATTATCAGATGTAAATATTTGATTCTAATACTTAGTACAAAATTCGAATAGCAAATCAGTTAATAAATAAGCAATATTCAATTAATCCCTAATAAAATTATAGTTCATCCAACACAAATAAAAAGTAAAGTTAGCGCAGTTATGCAATTCTCTAATTAAATTATATCATACAGAGATACTCACATAATGTAATTCATCTCCAGAAGTTGGCCGACACAGCGCACTGCTTTATGACTCTTTATCGTTAGCGATTAGATAGCTTCCCTACAAATCGAATCTACTCCCGTTTATCTAAACTTGTAATTTACACTACTAGACTAACTGCTAATTCTAACTACTATATCCTCTTATATACTCGTAACTGATAAACTACCTTTAATCGAATAAATACTAATAAACTAAAAATTCCCTAATAAACTAACTATTACTAACGTTTTTCAACTGGTACTTCGCGATTATATTTTGTTACTTCTTACACGCTAAATTATCTTATGAACAGTCTCTCTAAACGGTTCCCCGTATAAGTCTTTTTACTTTTCCCCTTCTACTGAGGTTTTACTACTTTTTGCTAACCGAACGCTTCATACCGTATTGTATGCTGGCTATCAGTGTGACTCGCCATACCAATTTCATGTAGCCTCGCGGGCTTTCACCGTCTGTATCGACTGGCTTCGCGCTCACGTATCGCTGGCACGCCTGCTCCTACGTTACGGTGGCCTAATTGCCGATATTGATTAATTGTTTTCTACACCACACAATATTGCTAACGCTGCTACTATTGCTTAAACCCAAAACTAACTAACATCCTTGTTTATTTGTTTATACTTTACGTTATTACTAACCGCTTGTCACCGGTGTTTTTTTTTTGTACACTTTTACATCATAGCAATTTGCTTAATTTATAAATAACATTTCAACTAGCCTGCATGCAAGTATCTTGTATCAATATTTACATTTTATTATTACAATATTACTTGCTCCATTGAAGGTTAGTATTTTATAAATATCCATATTACACAATGGCTAAAGTGAGAATTCAACAATAAGGAAACTGTTAATTGTTAAATTAAAACCTTTGGTTACATTTGACGGCTAACACTCGCCATGCGCATGTTTTGGATAGTAACAATTGACGAGTCTGACTTGTCATTTCATTTAAATCAAGCTTAATGCCCTATTCTGCCTGACCGGGCTGCGCATGCATGGGATGCGAATTTATAAAATTATGGGAATGTGTAAAGCTATCGTACGTCGGCGGTAAACGCGATTCATGTTCGTTTCGTGCGGAAGATGCAATAAAATTATTTGAATTTGCCACGCGTGAATTCGTGTTTACTCTATTGTTGCCAATTGTCACTAGCGCACGACACTCTTGCATTCCATGTGTCAAACTGACATTATTTGAACGATATTCAGCGATTCATTTATAAGCACTCTAATCCATCATATCAGAAATAAAAACTACATTTGATGAAAGTGACTTTGAGCAATCTGATGAAGAATTTTATAGTGATTCTTCGATTAGTGAATTAGGAAGTGAAGAAAACAGCGAATTAGAAAATGATAGTGATCATAGTGAAATACAACAAAAACGCGCGAGACTCTTGGACTGGAAAGGATTGGAGTTTAAGTTATTTAACTAGAATTAAGGTTGCCAGCTGGTTGCGGTACATTTCTATTTTTATTTATCTATATAGTTTCTGATATGCGGCAATACTTGATGATGAAATTAACGAAATGTGTACGCATAAACTATACGACTGATTTTCAGAAATATTATATGTAAGGTTAAACTTACAATCATTTATTTTATTGTAATGTATTATTATAATATTTTTATCGTTTCGATGATATATTTATGATTTACTCGAGAAATAAGTTAAAGATTCAATTTAAGTTAATCAATTTTATCAAACATTTAGTTGACTGGATAATACATTAATTTAATTATTTATTTGCAGGCTAAAATGTATAATGATAATTTATTCAAGTAAAAATTGTTGTACTATTAGATTTTACGATCCATCATCCAAAGGAATAGAAATTAAATCTAGACAAAGTTAAAGTTAATTAGCAACAAAATAAATGTTTATGTCAATCTATTGAATTTAGATCTGCCGATCAACCATTTCACAATTATTTGAATATAATAATTAATAAAAAGATCTTACATTCTCGTGTCTATGCCAGTCGCCATACCACCAAAATTTAATGGAAAGAATAAAGTCGCGAACTAAGTTGCTTTACTTCTAACTTTTAATAGACAGCGCTGGAACTTAAACAGTTATATTGATTCATGTCCGTGATATTGGCTTGACTTTTCAAATGGAAAGCAGTCAGTTCCCGCTTTAGCTGGCGCGTGTATTCTTACAAAATGAAATATTTTTCTCGCATATAATTTGTGAGTTTAAAATATCAAGGTTGTCAGCTGCGTTTAGATTTGGTTAGATTTGGATTAACTGCGTTTAGATCTTTGCTTTAAAGTACTTATTCAGTGCAGTATTCAAGTATGTACTAAAAATTGCTTATTGTGCACTATGTGATTGTCATATTAAATATGGAATTTTAGCTTGAGCTAATTCTGTTTATGCTATTCATATTTTCAGGTTGTAGAGGCGAGCGATAAGAATTATTGATGAGCAGGATGACTATAGGCGTATTGATATAGACTGGATTGCTAGTTAAAGTTTGTTGAACTTAATCTATTAACTCTCCCTTCTGTTTACATATCTTTAATATTATATTGTATTGAAATTGCTGCAAGTGAATCTCGCCATTGGATCAATTATAAACTAAAAAAGCGTGTGTGTATTGCTTGCTACTGCAATAGATGTTGAACGTCGGCGATGGCGATAATGTGTAGATATATGACTGATAGTGTGCTACTGATAGTTTAATTACGTATTAACTATTATTTACATTATTTAAAACAAACACCGCGGTGCCATCTCCTGATTAATGTAAAGAACTCCATCCAAAAATGCAGTAATCTATATTAGTCTGCCCGCTTTCGCACTATTTTTTATATATAATCACGTCGACGCCTATATACAAGCGAACACGCACTTGGAGCTCTTACTCTTATCAATAATGCACACATATTACATATATTCAATTGACTACTACTCTTCAGCGTAAAGCCATCAATTTCGGTTTAGAACGAGTTATTTGAACAAAGCATTATGACCTAGCAATCATTCGCGTCAAGATTGCATTGCATTTCAAATTTCGCGGAATTTTCATTTCACCACAATCGTTGCTGCTGCTGGACGTCTTATTTTCGTATTCGCAAAATTGGAACTGAATATTTCTATTCAAAATTTCACTATTTATAAGCCTAAGTCGCCACTCAACTTTTGCTCTTTGTAGGGGTTCGCGTCTAGCCAACCACACGTCATTTGTTTCCTGATACGGTCTCCACTCATAATTCTATGCAAACCTGTGCGCTAGACACAATAGAAAATTTCTCTCGGCGGCACCCACACGTCGCAGCAGAAACAGCCGATTTACACAGTGGCAGGGACGAGCCAAACATACCATTTTGTTCCCTTTGAGGTCTCTTACATATTAGAGCGTAGACACAGACAGCGGGCTACGACGCCAACGCAACATATACGGAAAACATAGGTAACATGTGTAACACACAACAAGCTACAATAGATCTTTGGTGCGTGAAATATAAGCGCCTTCGTCTCTTTTATTTACAAAACAGTAAATGTGTTTTGTTTTATTAACTGGCTTTGTCCAGTGCCAGGTTGTTACGCAATTTATTTATTTAATCTACTTAATTTATTTCTCTTAAATACTTTCTTACAGTATTACATGTCTTATTGGTTTTCATGTTCTTTTATGATTATATAAGCCTATTCACCACACTACTGGTGCTTATCTCATGACAAATTTTTTTTGTATATCTTTTTGCATGTCAGGCTTTATATTTTCATGTCATATGTGTATATGTTTGTTTTTATTATATATTTATACATATTTTAGTATATTGAGTATTTTAGTTTTTCTCTTTTGACGTTGTACATACATTTTTAACTTGTGTATTTACATAAATAAAGTTGTATTCTTTCTATTCTATTCTATTCTAAGCGTCTCAAAGCGCCTAGATCCTTGTTCCTCTGTTTGTCTGCTGGAAGAAATTCATGAAGCACAACTCCATTGAAATTAATGAAATTGGAAATTTGTTGCAAATGCTCTGCTCTATTTTATTGTCACGTTAAAAATCGTTATTAATCAAAATTCTTATATAAACTATAATTATGAGGAATAATTGAAAATTTGAGGTTATATAAACAACAACAAAGAGAAAATTAAAAATCGCTATATTATTTTGGTGGCACTTTTAAATAGAACAATCCTGAAACTTTTTGAAAAAGATGGTATAAGTAAACTACGAGAGAAATAATGAATTCTTTATAATAAATTATTTGAAAACAAAGTTTGAAGTGTTTTAATACAATAATGAATTTCATATCTCATGCCTTAATTAGAGTTTTATTCCAGTTTAACTAAAATAAACATTCAGTTTTTGAAAAGGAAATAAATTATTACCAGATGTAATTATAAAACTATAATGTAATTATAAATACATTTAATACATTTAAAAATTTAATTAAAATAAATTAATACTGCAGTATTCTTTTAGAATATGAAATTTTAAAATAAGGTTTTCTGGTGAAATTAATAAGGCGAACATTTTACTAACATCAGTTACCGCGCGAAGTCAAGTTATTGCCTAGTAACCTATTCTTAATAAACAGTGTACATGCATTTCTATTAACCAATATGCATTCACATGGACAATCATTAACAATTCGTAATTCTTACATCATCCATCTTTACAATTTTGTTCAATTCGTTCATTTGCAAAATTTTTACAGTGGTCACTCCTTTTGGCTTATCTAAAAGCTCTATGCCACTTGGTATTATCCAGAACAACATCATTAGATTTATCCAGAACAACATTAGGAACTGAATCATGATCTGAATTCTCTTGTTGAATGGAACTGGCTTTTCGAGATTGTGCTCTCGTAAGAACGTGGATACTAGCATCCTTTATACATAACTTTTTTAGCTCAACGTTATCGAGTTCAATTTGACTACGACTATTTGCTACTATATTATTTTCAGCACCTTTCGCATATGAAATTATTCTAAAATCAAACGTTTCAATATGAAAATCCTTCCATAGAGATAGAGACGTAATTTCCTGACAGTCCAAAAAATAGCTAAAAGTTCTATTGCTCAATGCTGCAATAATTTAGTTCACTGCAATTTAATCTTCGACTAAAGAATGAAATGCCCGTTCCGATTTGAGAAAACTGCACCCAAAGAAAATGCACTCGCGTTCGTAGTGAATGTAAACTCATTTCACACGCTAAATCTGTGTACTCTAAAATTGGTGCTGGCAGCAACGCATTGTTTAACTAAAAACACTCTTTGTGAATAAGCAGACCAAGAGAATTCTACCCCTTTCTTTGACAATCTGTTTAATGGAGTTGCAATTTCAACAAATTCCTTAACAAGTTTCTAAAAGCTACAAATATGTGTTTTTCCTAATTGATAATTTTCCCCATCTTTTGATATTTCGTGACCTAAATACAAACTTTCTTTCCTTAAAAACTTTCATTTCTTTGAATTTAGCTTTCGATTAACTTTCCTCAATCTTGCTAAAAGTCGAATCTAATTATTGTTGTGATCCTTCTGCTCAGACATGACAACGAGTTAACCCAAAATTATAAAATAATTTATACTCTCCACTCGCTCCATTGTTACCTATGTAAGAGACCGCATTGGAAAGGTAAATAATATGCTTTGGCTGGCTCGTCGGTGCTACTACGTATGCGGACTATTTCTGCTATGGCGTGTGACTGCCGCCGAAGGGGGACTTACATAATAATGGTTGATATATATTTATTGGCTTGCCGTTGGGCGTAAGCTGGTATTATTACAATGTAATAAGGGGAGACCATATCAAATAAGAAATAACGCGTGGTTGGCTACACACAAATCCGTATAAGAGAGCGGAAGTTGAGTGACGACTCAGGC
>WYDF02037174.1:0-25919 GCA_009867245.2 Adranes taylori | reverse complement strand
CATTTGAATGTGCGGCCCGCATAAAAAATTTTATTTTGAAAATGGCCCGCCGTCCGAAAAAGGTTGCCGACCCCTGTTCTAAAACATCTAAAACAAAATTATAAAAGTTATGTGACCGTCGAGCCAGCGTGATTCTGCTTCGCTAACTCATAGTCCCATTGCGTTCTATATTTGTCCTTCTCCGACAAAATTTTCCATTTCTTTTCTTTAGATATCAGATTATCTTTCAGTTTATTTTTTCCGCTAGTGGTCATGTTGATCCTTCAAAATATCCGGCAGCAAATTCTTTCTCTAGAAACTGTTTTGTTCCTAAATAAATTACTTTGTGGCTTTGTTATGTTCACGACCCTAATCTCGTGCGTTGAAGTTTTCGTTATCTAAATAGTATGAAAATAAATGCTTTTAATTCTATATTTAAACAAAATCATGTTAATTGATAAAAACTATTTTTCAGGAAAGACAAAAACTTTTGAAGTTTCAGTAAAATTCGAAAAACCGTAGGTCTAAAAGTCTTTTTTTTTACTATCAGGGTAGGTGTATGTAGCTAAGCACGCTACCAATATATATTAATATGGACAATGAATCAGGCAATCAAAGAAAGCAAAGTTCCTACAGTATGGAAAACAGCAGCACTAGTACTAATTAGAAAGCCCAACAAACCCGAGGGTGATTCAATTGCATAACAGACCTATCTGCATACTAAACGGGCTAGGGAAAGTATTTGAAAGAATTATATTAAATAGACTGACAGCGCATATAGAAGAGTAGTGGACCCTCAACAAAAAACAGTACGGCTTCCAGAAAGGAAAATCTACAGTAGATGCAGTACAGAAAATCGTAGAAATCACAAAGGAACCAAACAAGGGCACAATGCGGGAACATGTGATCGACAGAATACTCAGCAGCTGAAGTAAATTAGAAAGCAGAGCTAACTAGCGGCGTACCACAAGGCTCGATGCTAGGACCGTGACTATGGAATGTAATGTACGACGAACTGTTGCAATTGGATCTACCATGTGGATGTAGCCTAATAGGATGCTCATAGTACCTTACGATAACAAACCCACACTCGAAAGGAACGCTAATAAAGCCTTAGAAAAGATTTCGCAGTGGATGGGAAGAAACAAGCTAACTCTAGTCCTGGAAAAGACAGATGCTATACATCTAACTGGGAGAAGGCAAATTGAGATGCCTGAATTAAGACTTGAAAGCCATGACATAAATATACAAAATAAAATAAATTATTTGTGGGCTACATTGGACTCCGGCCTAACATTTATGCAACACATAAAGGAGGCAGAGGGTAAAGCCTGCAAGAAAACTGCATCAATCACAACGCTTATGCCAAGAGTAGGCGAAGCAAAAAGTGAAAAAAAAATTTCTATTAGAAGCACTTGAAGCTATTATCATGTACATAGCCCCGATGTGGTCAGATATCACGGAGAAGGCAAACGCATGACAGATCCTAGCGAGAACACAAAGAAGAGGATTGTTAGTCATAACATCGACGCATATGACTCTGCAATTGTGTCAAATAATGCTCTACGAGTGTTGGCAAATACATCACCACTTCACCTCAAAACAAAAGAACCGATAGAGATCGTTTGCTTGAAGAGTGGCAAAGCGAATGGGAAACCTCTAACAAAGTCATCTGGACAAGAAAAGTTAATCCCGGAAATTAAGCGTGGGTTATGAGAACGCACGGGAAAATTCACTAGAAGCTTGCTCAAGCTCTAACGGGGCACAGATGCTTTGCCCAATATTGAAAGAGGTTTAGAAAAACAAGCACGGACATTTTTCAACAATGTAAAGATATCGATGACGCGGAGCACACAATTTCCTTTTGTCCAGCACATGGAACAGAGAAAACGGAAAGAAAGTAAAAGAATCTCTAGTGAAAACCTTATAATCTGGACCTTGAGGTCGGAAAGGGACTGGAAAGCGGTGGGCGCGTACATCACAAGCACAATGTGTAAGGAGGAAGCATGTGAAAAAGAAATGGGGAGGAAAAAAGTTGCCACAGAAAGGTAAGTGCGCGTGTGATGCGCATGTTCGCAAAATGAAAGAAAGATAAAAAAACTGGGATAGCAAGATACATGCAACAATCAGTTATTGAAATGCCTACGCATAAAAATGTAGGTCTTTAGGGAACACACTAGATGAAAAAATGCTTACGCGGATACCAGAAAGTGTGTGGAGAGCCAGGGAGGTGGAGTTTAGTTGGTAGGAGTCCGGCACTGTCATGTCGTATGGGCGATGCAGTGTCTAATAATGTAGGGTTCTCCACCTTTTACGTAAAAATGCTAGGTGTATGTATGGCTGTATGATTACATTAAATTAGGTGAGCCCTGTTCAAGCGACCTTAATATATTTGGTGCGTAGGTGTGCGATGAGAAACAACTTTACACAACAGCCACCCATAATTCCTTGCAACTTGCTAGTAACTCTATTTTTTTGTTACAAAATGCGTTATTGCCACATCTAGAGTTGAAATATTTCTGGAAAGGTTGAAGATAAAATTTTTAACTAAACAAAATGTTTCCATCGCGCTTTAAAAATACTTTTAGTTTATTTCAAGTAAATGTTTGTACAATAAACAATTAAAGTGTAAAAGTAATATACCAGAGGAATGGAAGAAAAGAGGAGTACAAGGGGCGGTAGGGCGAAGGTAGATAACTGTTATGAACAGTTTATAAGGATGTTTGCAAAAATCTTTAACAGAAGGTTGGAATTGGATATGAAACAAAAAGAGGTAGTATCATTCACAGAGACTGGATTTAGAAGGGGTATTGAAACAACAAGTAAAGGGAAAGAGTACCAATTTATATGAAAGGAAACAGAATGGATATTGGTACCTATAGGGGTGTTATGGTGATGTATGGGCTTTATCGACTGTTTGCAGAGGTCATATATAAGAGGTTAGAGAAATAACTGTGCGAAAAGGTCCGAGAACCAATTTTACATCAAATCACTTATGCGCGCAGGCGCACCGTCCCGCTGGAAAACATACGGCCTTCCAGCCGATACAGTTTACATCCATGACTTCACCGAATTTATCATAGCATGCAAATAAACTTCTTTTATGACATTTTACCCTGTTAAAAAAAGTCTGTGGCATGACATCAGCCTCAGTGGACACAACACTAACCCTTCGTCAGAAATTACTTTCTGAAAACAATGGGGACCACTTCAGGATCATGGACAAGCTAGTGATCATTCATGCGATTGATTTTCGCATCGTCAGTAAAAAAGAAATCATCAGATAAAAGAATGAGGCCTCCGGCAACATTATTTCGTAAAAAACACACAAGTAGATTACAGCGCTCAACTCGCAGCTTCAGAAAGCACCTGTTTCACTTTAATTGTATAAGACTTGTAGCTTATAAGACTTAAGACTATAAGACTTGAGGTCCTCCTCAACGAGTCGACGCATTTCGTTTACACGGACAACCGAAGACTATTTTTGAATCGACTGTCCTGGATCCTCAAAAATCAACTCACGAGCCAGTTGAATAATTTCAGGCGTTCTGACAATGCGCTGTCAATGACTGATTTATGTCGCTGAGCTCCCAGTGCGAACACGTTCGATAATCGCGGCTCTTCGCTTACACTCCGCACTTGGTTTCAACATTGTGACTTTTTGGAGGTTATAAATGTTTAGTACATGTGTCAAGCTATTTGGATGCCAATCGCGACCTCTCCAAGTAGTATAGAACGGAAGGAAATTCAGATTGATTTTTTTGGATTTTGATTCAGCACTTGTATATGATTTTTGTGATCATGTGCTCTCAAGGAAAGGAAAATTAAAGTAATGTTACCTATTTAAACTCTGGTAAACGAAAACCAAATGTAACCTATTTTATTACTCTCATTCTAGTAATCACGTACAAATAAACCTGTTATCTAATCGCGCATAGGATTTTAACTATGTAGAAGCTAAAATTTTATTTATCTCAGGTTAATTTTATCTATATGAGAATTCGAGTTTAATTAAAGGCCGAACATTATTTTTTGCAGTTTCCTACGCTTTTCGGATCTATTAAACATGAATTGGACTTTTTTGTTTTGATTAATTGATATCGTAAAAGAAATTGATAGCAATTATTCGAAAACGATAATTTTTTTCTAGTGTATTGTAGAGGATCTGAGTGGAAAGTAGGAAATAATATAAACATACGAGTGGGATATATGAAAAGAAAATGCAACAAAATTTTAAATAAAAATTGTTTGTGTTGATATTTAGGAAAAGTTATGCAAAATTAAGTTATGCAAATATAAATCAAGCAATCCGTTGATATATTCTGTTATTTGTGATGGAACTAGGGACATTTCAGGCAGTGAGCAAGTTAGTGTTTGTGTCAGATGGGTTGACGCCAATCTGGATCCTCATGTAGATTTTTTTGAGTTTTTTATGAAATGGCAAATACGTGCGGAACAGTCATATCAGCTCTTATTTTAGACGTTTTACTCAGATTGAAGCTCCCTTTGGTCAACCTTCGAGGGCAGGATTATGATGGAGCAGGTAACATGAGCGGAATCCATAAGGGAACACGTCAGTTGTAATAAACAAACAACCACTTGCGGTGCTCACTGCGTTAATCTAATTATGAAAACAAGCTGCGCAACTTCAAGAACTATAAAAAGTGCCATTGCTTGGGCTCATTAGCTAGGAATTTAATTTTCTAACACTAAGGCTAAGGCGAATACAAACATGTTATTGAAAATGCAGCTCAAGGTCATGTTAGTAAAATAGCGAAAATCAGACACCTGTGTCCCATAAGATATCGAAAAGCACAGACCAACGAAATTTTGAAAAAGTACACTTTAGTTTTAAAAACCTTAAATTAACTTACGGAACTGAATTATGAAGGAGCCAGTGGTCTGTTGAGTGTTTTTGAAGACGGAAGTACCTACCTAGGTATGGTTATGGCAAGAGAAGTTAGTGAACTTCTAGAAATATTAAACATATGTTTTCAAGACGGAAAGGAAAGAGTGGCTGGACTTTGTGCGTCTGTTCAATACATTATTGATGGTCTTGAAAAACTCAGCTGTATACCAAGAATGCACTGAAAAAATATTTGAGTTCAGTCCAGAAGAGCTGAAATTACCTAGACAGAAAAGTATATCAAAGAAGATCTCTGAGGGAAGTGATGGACTTATTTATTTCACCAGAAGAATACTTCAGATGCGAGTATTTTGCAGTTATTGTGCAAGGTCTCGAAACTCGCCTTCTTGACCAAGCTGGTAAGAAAACGCAGATTCTGCTAGAGAAGATCTACCTCCAAAAGGAAGGTTATGATATGGATGTCGTAGCTCCATGCCCAGAAATGAATAGTTATATGTTGAAAACAGAAATTGAACGTTTCCATCTTCGTTATACAATAAACTGTTTAAGACCTAAGGAGGTGTTGATTTCAATGACCAAAGAAGTTAGGGACTTATGCTCAAATGTTGAAGTGCTAGTTGGACTAATGTTGCTATACCCAGCTTTATGTTGCGAAGCAGAGCGGAGTTTATAAAACACATAAACGCTCTATCTTTTACCAGATGTTTTGGGTTTTCTGGTATCTACTCCCTTCGCCCGCCACCATTATTCCTAGGGAGTATTCTAAAGCCCAACGTTGTATGCCCCCCCCCCTCAAATAATTTGTTTCTGACGACGCTCCTGGAATAATGGCTAAACAAATATTTAGATTAGCTAAATGACAGGTTGCGTGTTCGCCGATTAGTTTGTAACAAAGTATAAGGGATTTCCCGAGTCGTAGTTCATACATGAATTGGGCCGTTGAGGTTACATGCTGCAAGGGGTGCTGTTGACATCTATGAGCGCCAGGACAATTTTTGTTGTTTATGCAAGAGGGTTAATTTGTTCATTGGGATGTTCATAGGGATTGTAATAGAGGATATAGTACGTCTGCCGCGAGGAAAGGTAAGAGTTAGCTTTTGTAGGTATAGCATCATGTACTACTAGATGTGACAAGTCTGGAACTGTTCCGAGCAGCTGGAGATTATTCTGTTACATGGCTGTATTAAAACTAAAGATGTATTAAAACTAGAATGATTTGGTTCTGAAATTGTGGGATATGGTTAATTGTTGGGAGATTTGTGATTTAGAAATTGATACAATTGTTTATAGATTTTTCTTTTGGGGCGGCGAGTAGAGGTCGGAAATTCTCGTACCTCCTCGACGATGTGTAAATTTGAATTAGCTAATTGGTTCTGGGTTGACGTATTTGTCGGTAAGCCATTGAGAGTTTGGATTGCACAACTTTAGAGGAAGTGGACGGGCTTCATTTTGCTAAGCCAAAATTAAAGATACCGGATGCGGATTTACCCTCCTCTGCAAATTGGTATTCAAAACACACCAAATTTTGACTTCTTAAATTATCCAAGAGCATTGTGCTTACGTAAATAAATATTCATAGAAAGTTGAATTGGGCTATGTGGTTTGGAAGTTAATTAAGCCACTAGGCTTTAGTGGGTGGTGTAAGCTCAGATTGGGTAAGATACTGATCTTTTTGTTTGTAAAAATAGCGGCAAGAGTGTGTTTCAAATTTAAGGCAATCTCCCTTGGACATAACCCTTCGTAACCCTTCGAGAGGTTGGGGTAAAACTTGCAGCAGCGGTAACTCTTTCCTGTGGAATTCACCGCTAGCTGCTGGGTTGGTTTTTTGCAAGTAGCGGTTTACGTGATAATTGGCGTCAAGTAGATATCTTGAGACCCATCAATTTCCTCCAAGCAGCCGTCAGGATCAGCGTTGGAACTTCGTGCGAAACATATCATCTTTGCAGAACGTGTAAATTTTTATCGATTTAGGCGCATCACTGCGTGGCAAAAAGGGAGCTTTGTCATTTAATATAGGGTTTAGTATTTTTTGTAAGGTAATAAACGAGAGGGGGGAGGGTTACTAGCAGTTCATGTTTTCTTGCGGTGTTGAACATTTATAAATTAAATAAAATCGTAATTGCTAATGGCTAGCCGTTAAATTTGTCTTAGTAATTTGCACGTTTTAAGAATAAGAAATTCTACCCCCAAGCTCACTGAGACCTTATGCCAGAGAGAGAGAGAGAGAGAGAGAGATAGACAATTTGTGAATATGTAAAAGCGCTGGAAGCTTCCAAAGGTTTCTTTTTGTTAAATGTCGCCAGCACTATTTTAATGTGCTTTATTGTGTTGAATTTTGATGAGATATTTGATTTTTATAGTTGGAATTATTATTTCCTCTAACCAATACGTATGTAGAGTACATTAGAGTACGTAGATCAAATTTTGTTTATTGCTAATTGTGGTGACCACCTATTAGATTGCCAATAAATATTGAAAACTAAAAGAGGCTGAGGCTGTGTAAATATTAGGCCAGGGGGCGTTTATTCTGTAAATACCCACTTTATAAATACTCATTTAAATAGCGATCATCTAGTAATTAATTAATTATTCATTGTTTAATTGTTTATACAATATTGGGTACTCCGTTTGCAAATATGTACCGATAGAAAAAATTACAACTATATTTTATGTTAATAACATGTCAAGCATACTCATTTATTAATACAACTTAAATTATTTTGTAGTTATCAAAATAAAATTTTAAATTGCAGTATATTAGAAATTAAATCTACTGTTTAAATTTTATTGGCACGAAGGGCCACACATTATTATTGTTATTTCTACATATTTTTAAATAAAGTGGTGGTATTGTTTTATTTATTTGTGGATTTTGTTGTGTGTGCAATTCCTTCCCTTTCTTAACCGAAATTTAGATGGAAGTCTCTGGCGCCCATTTTGAACACGAAAGGACGCCTCATTTCATTGAAGCACTTGAGCCGTGACGTCCTCTGGAATCCCGACCTAGCCGCGGCATACCATCTTCAGTGAGGGTAACGCTTGTCTCCCCAAGGAAGCAGGCTACAGTTTAAAACCAAAACCTATTAAAATTAAACAACTGGAACGAATCATACTCAAACAATATTAAAATTGTCGTAGAAACCAAATATATTGCTCCTTAAATGCATATCTCCTTAGTAGAATAAATATAATTAAAATTTAAATTGTCAATGCTTCTCTTAGACTTAATTAGCATATTTAACAAGAATCTACTGACAATATTATAGCAACGATATTATAAATTTATATATCGCACTGATCCATCCATAAATCTTTTGCAGGTATTTGGCTATTATGACTCCTCTGAGACCGCGGATGAGCCGTTCAGTGACTCTAACATTAGCAATGGGCACATGGTTGCTTGGCATCGTTATCTCAAGTCCTAATTTTATGGTTTATACAACGCATACGGAGTATTACAGCGATGGAAGTAAACGAGTTATATGCTACCCAGATTGGGCTCTTAATGACCAAAATTCAGTGTCTTATGAAAATATGTAAGTTATTCTATTATCGTAAGTACAGATGTTAATCAGTTAACAATAAATTGAACTATAACATTAAATTGATTTGGGTGGTTTAGGAATCTTTTTAGATGAAACGCAGAAAATAATTACTATACAATGAGCATGAGCATCAAATGGATGACATTGAATTGTAGAGTAAGTTTAGGTAAGAGTTTAAGTATGAGGTAAGAGGGTATGTTCAGGTAAGAGGGAAAAGAAACAGAAATAATGAAAAGATTTTAGAGAGAGATATATAAAAGAAAGTAAACGAAAATAGGGCGGGTATGATGAATAGGGAAAATGGTAGAAAAATTAGATGACTAGATAAGAGAATAAATTGAACATATAAGAAAAAGGAGAATGCGGTAGGGAAGCATAAGATGAGAGGAGAATGAGAAAATAAGAATATGTGTAGAGAAAGGATGAAATAAGGAGGGATTAGGAATGGGTAGAGTAATAGGACGGGAGACTAGTGATGAAAGGATGGAGTGTTGGCGGGAGGGGGTACAGGAATATGTGGGAGAAGATAGTGAAGCCTTTCCTTCTCTATATCGAAAGAACTAATTTCAATTTAAATACAAAGTTTCTGAGGACATATTTAACTCCTTATAATTGTTTTTGTTCATTCATAAATCCGTCTCTATGTCACTTATAAAGGTTGAACCCGTCTTATTACTATATGTTTAAAAGATCTTAGCCAAGGCTAATTCTGATTCTGTTACATTGAATCTCCAGAGAGAGAGAGAGAGAGAGACACAGGGAGAGAGAGAGAGAACAGTTTTTGTATTTACATGTAAGCATACTATACTTGTACGCCTACTAAGGCTCTTGCTCTCAATAGTTCACAATAGTTCTCAACTTGCTCTCACTTGCTCTCAATAGTTTCTTGCTTTACTTTCCAAAATTTTGGATTTGCAAAAGCGTTACAAGGAAATCACAAGGAAATGATAAGTTTTCCAAATTTTTTCTATATCTAACAACATTGGAGTCATGGCTGTCAAATAAGAAGTTTTCAAATAAAAATCCTTGCAACGTGAAACACCTCTTGTTGTCAAATATTATGTGATTTGCTTTATTAAAACAAAAATTACTTATAATAGAAAGAGACTCATTTTGGTGATAATAAAATTAATTTTAACTTCGGAGGAGCTGATAGGCTGAGAAAAAATCTTAAACCGCATGTGCAGCGCATTATGATTTTCCATAATATAATTCAAGTTTTCTAATTTCAAATCAAAATTTCTAGAAATTTATAAAAATATTTTTTTATCCAAATTTTTATAATAGATAATTCATGCATTTTCAGTATTCTTATCCCTACATCAAATTTCTCATTTAAGGAAATTTTGTAGGAGCGTAATATTTTTTTCATTAGTGTTTGTATTAATTTGCGTCTTTTATTTTTTCTACACATTTTTCTTTATAGAGTTTAAAATAAAGCGCGACGAAAATACCTACTTGTAAAAGTTCAAATTAATAATCTTCTTTTTGAAATTAAGTATGTAAATTTGTAAACTCAATTTTCAAAATTTAAAAGTTATTTCGTTTTGATGTTATAATTAGCGTTTTCTTTTTTAATTTTTGAAGCTTTTAATACCTTTGTACTCTTTTAATAATCATTTTGAATAATTAGCTTAAGAGGCATAACTAAAATTTTCTGAAGTGAAACTTTTCTTTGAAAACTATTAATGAGTCGTGTATGTTATCAAACATAAAATTAGTATTTTAAATTTAGCAAAATTATAAAGTAAATTTAAAGTTAAATAATATTATACGAAAGAGAAGATTGAAACTTTAAACTGGTATAATCTTTCGGAGCTGAGCACCTATTAGGGGGACATGTGCACTGACGCGCGGAGTATGATTCCGTGGCAATAAATAACAACCTTATAGGCATTTTATTGGAATAAAAAAATCAAATATATGTTGTAATTATTTTGTATATTAATAGCTATTATACTATTAATATTTTGTATATTAATAGTATAATAATAAATACTTTTATAATTAGTTTATCTAAAAGCTTTGCCATTTTTTTCCCAGGCTTAGGTCTGGTAAAGATTATCTACTTTTACTTCTATTTTACTTTGAATTAATCTAGTCTTTTTAATCTAATTTATTAATACATAAGATTGTCTTTAAAAAGTATTTAATATCTCTAATTTCTTCATAGTTTTAGTACTTCTGTCAATTTTAGCATCCTTCTTGTACATAACATCTTTTTATTTCATTTCCCTCTAAGTTTAACTCCATTCTCAAATATATTAGATTAAAATTTTCATTTTTCAAGCAAGAAATGATGTTCTTCTCTTTGGGATGAGGCACACCCAAATAATTATTTATTTTGGTGTTCTATCCTTCTACTGAATAGTTCGATCTATGCCGTCGTTTGTAATAATTCCATATTGTACTGACAATTTCTTCATTCTCAAGCCACTGATCCGCAAAATTTTCTTAGATTCTCATTAGTTAGAGCCTGCTCATCAATTTATTAATCACGCATCCGTATCATTTTTCAGGCTTTAAAAATACCAAGCTATACACCATCTAATAGCAAGCTTTATTTCTCCAATCTCTTTATATTCCATTCAAATCTTCAAATCTGGAGTCAAATCTTGCACTTTTCTCCATAGACATTTTTTGAAAAGGAAAAAATAAAACCATTTACTGCAACAGAGGGAAATACTTCTTTAAGTACTTACTTCTTATGGTTTTCATTCAGGAATTTTATTCAAAACTATACGAAATAGGCGTATGTATGATATTTTCTCCTTATCTAGAAGTACAGCAAAAACTACTGGAACCACATTGTCTTTTCATCATTGCTTCCCATGTGACCATGTATGGTGTATAACTATAAGTGCTTACCGCAGCTCTTAAATGTTCCGTCTTTTCATTCCTTGCTTTTACTTCCAGATAGGACAAGTATCCTTTCTTTGGTGTAGTCGTCAACTAGAAGAAAGTTGATTCCATCCTTCATCTTCAACATATTTTCATCAAACATAATTTCTTCTCTACTTTCAGGCTCTTCGGGCTTTATTTCTGTGTTGCAGTAAAGTTCGTTTAATTGCTGAGCATTGATGCATTTTACTCATAAAATCTTAACCTTTATTGTGAAGTCCACAGAATTCTTCCTAACGAATCCTTGACAACTGGATACTATTTTCGGCTCTTTTCTATTTTCTTTTTTAGCTTGACTGGATATCATTCTTACTTCTGTGCTAGCAATATCTGAATTGCAGAAATGTTCGGTCACTTTTATTATATCATCCTCTTTATTATCAGTTGCAATTTTTTGTTTTTGTCTGCTAAACATTAGCTTTCTCTGCTACACATTCGCTATGAATTCTTTTGTGGTTTAAGAAAATTGGTTTGTGTTTAGTTTTAAAATCACATTCCATAAACTTGAAAGAATTCTGTTCTGCATGAATTTGTTTGTGGCTCAGAAGATTTTGTTCCTGTGCAGTTTTAAAACCGCATTCCGTACATTCAGAAAGCTGTACTCCGCTATGAGTGCGTTTGTGTACTACAAAATTTGATTTCTGTGTAGTTTTAAAACCACATTCTGTACACTCAAAAGGATTTCTCCACTGGGAGTTCATTTGTGTTTTAAAAGCCTTGCTTCCTGTGCAGTTTAAACTCACATTCTATATACTTGAATGGCTTCTCTCCGCTATGAGTTCATTTGTGTCTTACAAGACTTGCTTTTTCTGCAAGTTCAGAAACCACAATCCGTACACTCGAAAGGCTGCTCTTGACTATAAATTCGTTTGTGATTTAAAAAACTTGTTTTGTGCGCACTTTAGAAGTCACATTCCGTACACTTGAAATCAATGTTGCTGCAACGAGATATTTCCTTAGGACATATCCTTGGTATATGACGCAAGGTTTACGTTTTTCCGTTTCTGTAAATTACTTTTTTTAAATAAAACTAATTAAGAAAATAAAACTAATTTTGCAAAACCTAACAAGTAACTTGTTACCTTAGTAACCATCCGGAAAAAACTACCTGCCATTTCATTGTTTTTTTATTGTTTTTTTTTTTGAAGAGGACCGCAATTTTTATGGTTTTTCCTTTTACCGCAATTTTCATTGACAGCAAGTTTCGTGTATTCACATATTTGTAATGACTAAATGTTGGATTGTATGCAGAAAAATCTACTTGAATTAGTTTTCTTCCTATCGCAGTCAGGAAGAAAGTCAGGCAGTCAGGTCATGCGCGCCAAATTTGAGTTGATTCTATTTCCGATTCTATTTTATTATATTTCCATCCAAAGAATCAAGACCTCCTTTATTAGTCCATTATTTTATTTCCTTTATTTTTGTGTCTTGCAATCAATAAAACATTTTTATTATTCTTCAGTAAATATGACACAAAATGCAAACAATTGTCGACCTGAAAGCCAAACTAATTCTGGGGACAACTGTCAATTATTATTTTTTATTGTACCGAGATAAGTTGATTTAAAACTTTTCTAGAAATTCTCGAGCAGTTCTAAATATATGAACAGTAATATTCCTAACAGTTCCTTTTATAGGTTCACATAAACTTACTACTACGGGTGGTGACGAATTATTCACCACAAATGGGCTTTCAGATTGTCAACCAACATATTCTTCCAAATTAATAGTATAAAATGTTATTGCACCAATCATTGCAAAATGTTTTATGCTACATTTGGTCAGTTTATTGGGCATGTATACACAAAATAATGTCAATGAGTCGAGAAAAGCAAAATTTCAGCAAGATTTTCAGGCATCGAAGGCGTCACGTCACTGTGGCCCTTCTCCGGAATGTCCTTTAAATCCTTGCTGCTAGTCTCTTTGTGTTAACAATTTCGAAATGTTGACCTTTCATGGGAGTTCTCAAGCGCGGAAATACAAAGAAGACTGGGGAAGCCACGTCAGGACGGTAGGGATGCTAAAGAACAGTAGGCACACCGGTATTGGCCATGAAACAATTCGCAACAAAGCTTGTGTGCGCTGGCGCGTTGTGACGGTGAAGTTTCCAATCCTTTGTGATGTCGGCCCGTAGACGTTGAACCCTTCATTTGAGTCTCTTGAGAACTTCCACGTCTCTTGAGAAATTTTCCGGTCACGGATGTACCCTGTAATACGTACTCGTGGTGGACAAGTCCCCTGATATCTAAAACACAATGAGCATGGTTTTGACTTTTGATTTGTTAATTTTGGCCTTCTTGTGGCGAGGGGATGCTAACAGGTACTACTCGGCACTTTTTCTCTTTGTCTCAGGGTCGTATCCGAATACCCAGGACTGGTCTCCTGTGACCACGATGTCGAAAAAGGGGAGTCATCTTCACACAGGTCCAAAAGCTCCTAGCACCTTTCAACTTTGCACGATTTTTGGTCGTCCGTTAACATTTTGGGCACCTGATTCTCACACACTTTCGGCATCTCCAAATTGGTCCTCACAATTTCATGCACAATAGTTTTTGGAATATGTTACGTCTCTGCCACCAAAAAAACACAAGGCCGTGAGAAGGACCATCATTCACCTTCTCACGGCCTTCAACAAAGGCTTTGTGCTACCGGTAGACTTGTCGATTCGAAAGGCAATCATTGTCAAAAGCTGTATTAATCATTGTAACAGTTTCCCACTGCGGTCTTATCGACTTTAACCCAAAACTTGATCGATATCCGATGTACACCGAACGCTGCATTTTACGTTCCACGAAGTGACCAATACGATTTTAATGAAAAATCCTGTCCGAACACACTAGCTGCTCGGAGGTGAATACTTGTACAAGCGCTCATTCTATAATATTCCCTCCACTTATCCCCACCGTCCAGAACGCATTGCGGTGTATAGTCGCTTCCCGAAAAAATAATTAACAGTACTATCCAAACAAACCCTCTAAATTTCTATATACGGAATATCTAATTATATGTAAACTTCTATGCTTAGCGATTGTTCAATGAGTTGGCGCTCAATGACTCATCCTTCCCTACTCTTCCATAATAGGTGTTCTGTTTTATACATACAGTTCTAGTTGCATTCATGAAATGACTAATTTTTATAAGTGATTTTCACATAAATGCTACCACAGATTGTTATGGCTCGACTGTCATAATTTGTTGTCAATGATGCGCAAAGAAAGTATTGATGAACGCTTATACTACCGTATTTGACGGACTATAAGACGCTACGGACTGTTTAAGAGTACCATTTTTGTGAAAAATATAATGTGTACCATTTATTATTAGATAGCAAAAGCAGATTAAAAAAAATTCTCTAAATTTATAAAACAGACCTGGCCGTTCAAATTCCTCCTCTTCGTCATTATTGTTGTCTTCCTTTACATATATAAGATGGTTTTCACTACCATCGAGAGCGTTACTTATGTCGCACTTTTTGAAAGATTTGTCAATAATGTCATCATTGGCTACTTGGCTAGCTAGAGCATGATAGTTTTATCTACTGACACACTCGTTTGTTTCTAGGTCGCCTTAAAGCATCTTTCGGCGTGAATTCGTGCTGGGTTTCATCAATCATCTACTTGTTCCACTCCCCCCTTATACGCACTTAAAGAGTTCATTTATTTAGGCATCAGGAGGTTGCAATTTTAAAATAAGTTCTCACGGACTTACTTCAATATCTCTTTCACAGAATCTTTCAACTGACTACTAAACTGATCTAGCACAAGTAGTGAACTCTTTTTCAATAAAGTACTTTTCCTTCCCTCCCACAATCTGTTAATCCACAATTTCATACTAGCCTTGTAAATCTAAGCCTTAGATGCACTGGACTAAGTTTAATACAGCCCTTACAACATGATTGGACAAGATTGTACTGCATTTATTCATATCCATTTCTTTTTATAGTTATAGTTTTAGTACCTTTCATGGCAACAGTCTTGTTACGCGGCACATCAAATGTCAGAGGAGTTTCGTCTATATTCGGTAATTTTGAATAATAAAGTGATGGATTTTTTTTTGTAGAAGGCGAAAAATTATCAAATTACGAAGGATGCCCGGTGTGTTATCAAAAAAAAATTCTGAATTAACAATATCACGGACGAGAAGTCCCTATGCCCACTTTCCGCCTAGGCCCAGTACTCTAGAACGAACCGCACAAGTGGGAAATACCCTACTACCACTAGAAGTAGCAGCTACCTTATCAATAGTTTCTTTCTTCTAAATTTCTTTGTACTTTCTTCTTAAGGCGGATACTAGACCACGCTACTGAAATTAAAAGACAAAAAGAAAACAAATAAGAATTAAATTCTTATATGCCTTCTCGTTAGTATTAAGTCTTTTTCTGCAATATTTTGATTTCAGTTCGCATGCTAAGCCCATGACGCTTCATAAACCTGTAGTACCAACCTACTCCACCAATAAGGGCTGTTAAGTTAAATTTAGCGCTAAGTTACGAACAGCATTTGAATCATTCTTGTATCAACTCCACTTCCATTTTCACGGTGTCATTGATACCAATTCAGTACGTCACCTTCTAGTTTTGGGCAATTTCTTAAGGAAAAAAGTACGTTTTATTGTCCGTAAAATACAATAATACGAAAAATAGTTCATCCATCATACATTATCTACTTTATGAAAATGTCTCTGATTATCAATTATTGATATGTGATTGCATTTTCAAAATTAATATTTATAAATTTAATTAGAATGTTTGAGATTGAAATATTTTGATACAACAATTTGAATTTTATTTTCCTTTGTTGTGTGATAAAGTTGGACTTGGTTATTGAATTGAGTAAAAAGAATAAAAACTAAAATGATTTATTTAGTAAAATATACATTATTCAAATAGTGAATATATACTTGTCGATTACATTATATGAATTCAATAGAGATCAGTAATATAATCCAATTGAATATGATAAGTAATGACAATATAAAAATTTTCATAACAATCTGGATCTTGGTATTATATATTTGAATTGTATATTGTTTATTCTTGCGAACATCGACGTTGTAAAAATCTCCAATATGCATCACACGTACACCGTTCTACTGTTTATAGCCCGTGTCACCATTAAATAAACAACTTGGAATTTCGTTTATCACCTAAATGAATGATCTTGCTATTACAACTGTTTCATAAAGTTTTGTTTATATTAAACGACCGTGTGTGGTTTTTAATAACATTTTATATTATAATCTACTGTACAATTTAATATACAATTATTCCTCGAATACTACCACAGTTGTCACACAAAATCGCTCAGAATTTTTTAGAAATTGCAATTTTATATTTAATTATATATATAATCCACAATTTGAGAAATAGCACCTGTTAATTTTCAAAAGAATAACAATGTGTTAATAATGTTAACTGTTTTATGAAATATACGGACGAATCTTTCCAGTATTTACAAAAACAAGTAAACACGAATTATGATAAAAGAATAATTTCGAATGAAAAATAGAAAAAGTACGTTGGGAAATAAAATGCAAACAAATGTCATGATTAAACAAATCATAAAAAATCAGAGTATAAAGTCACGTCAGAGATGGGCTTAAAGTCCTAAACATTTCGCATAAATTTGGAAAATTTATTTACATTCCTCTGTTATATGCTTAGAACTCACTACACAATATGCTATGTTATATAGCATTCATCTGGTTTTTATGTTTCTCGAACTTTCGAAACATGAAGGGAATTCCTACACGGAAAATGCGGTGTATTGATGTTTGAAAGTAGGTAATGTACGAGTTATGATCAGATAATATGCGAAATTTTTTAACTTTTGGGGTTGTATAAGTCTCAAGTTTTATCTTTGTTTTGTTAGTAAATATATTGACAGGTACATATGTTGAAGCCATATAAGTTCACTTGTGATTTGGTGCTTACTTAGACTAGTTCATTTTTAATAAGATTTATATAAATAAGTATAGTTGCGAATAGTTTGAACTGAGCGTTTAGTAAAAGCAGGCGTAGAGAGAGCATCAATTAATGAGTAACTTCAGCTAGCATTTAGAGTGGCGTGTAGCAGAGAGGTTTCAAATAAGGTAAATTACTGTTCCATGTTTAATATTATTTTATTAAAAAGCATTTATGAGTTTAATTTCAGTTTATCTGAGTAATACGTAACCCCGTTAATATTATTTAGGCGGTTTAGTAAATTGTCGCAGCTGGAGCCGTCATAATAATTATATACATACTAACGGACTCGGCAAACGTTGTTTTGCCCCCACCTGGTCCTTATATTTGCCTGCGCCGCCTACAGCATTGCCGCGGCCAGCCACATGGCCTAAATGCTGCGGCATTGCCGCCGCCAGCCACATAACCAAATTGCCGCGACCATCAACATGGTTTATTTGTCGCGACCAGCGGCATGCCATAATTGCATGGCCTAATTGCCGCGGCCTTGTCTCGATTAGCGAAATTGCCTAATTGTCGCTGCTTTGCCGCGGCCAGCGACACGGTGTATTTGTCGCGGTTTTACCGCGGCCAGGGACATGGTCTAATTTCCGCGGCTTTGCCGCGGCCAGCTGCGGCCGCGTGCTAGAGCGTCATCTAGTGGCGAGTTACAACAAAGTGAATTGCATAAAAAGATTCTTTCTACTCAAATATCTATGTATATAAGTTTTCATGGCGATCGGATCAACGGTGTAGAACTTGATGTACTGTAGCGCAATCTACTTGCGAGTTACAACAATGTGGATAGCATAAAAACCTTCTACCTGAAAAATACATATATCTATCATGTTTCATGATGATCCGTCAAACGGTGTCGAAGTCTATTAATCTCAAACATATATATCTTTATATATTTATATATATATATATATATATACAAACATCCATTTATATATAGATATATCTACATATAAATATATACATATTTATTGTCGCAAATATTTATAATCCAAATAAGGAATTTTAATGCGATTTTTAATTGACTGACATTGTGAAGCTAATTATAATTCAACAGATATTTAGGATGTTCAAGTATATATTCCATCAATAATGTATAAAGATAAAAGAACTCGATTTAAATTGGTTTTTGTTATTATTTGTCTTTCGGTCCTGAAACGTCGGCTCTATGATTGGCGATTGTGAGGATGTTGATGTCCAGCTATTGACAAGGGAAGGGTTATAAATGTTAGTGCGAGGAAATAGAAATAAAAATGAGAAATTCAAAATATTCTGCAGAAGTAAGTTTGATATATTTGTTGTAGATTTAATTTTAGATACTTGATTTAAAAACATAATGGTTAAATAAATTTTGACTTTACACTACTTCTGAACAAATCATTCTCACGTCTGCGATAAACGCTCCCTTTCTGCAAGAAAACGTTTTTAGTTATTATTACTTCTAATAGAGCGAGGTTCTTACGATACATCTGAAGAACACAATTTGTATCTTTTGATACCAGATTGCGTCGATTAAAATAATTAATCAAACAGTCTACTTCAAACAAACGAAAAAGATAAAGGCATACGCAGCCAAAGTACAAAACAAGTACAATAGCTGTTACTGTTGTGTGTTGAGTTTTTGTTATTGCTGCGTTATTGATTTATTACTATACTTTACATACTGTATTGATTATTATGCTATTATGGCAACGAAACGAAAGAAGGTTGTTGTATCTATCGTTGCAACAAAAACTTGAGGCAATCGAAAGACTATTGAGGACAAAGGACAGACAATGCAGAAGTTTGCTGGTGACTATGGTGTCGTATGGGCAACAGTAGGAGATTGGAAAAAATGGTGTTCTTCAAGAGTCACTAAAAGAGTACATTAAGGGAGAGAAAAACAATGAAACACTGTGAATATGAAGAAGTAAGTGAGGCTTTGTACCACACAGTTCAGTGACAAACGTGTGCCTACTTCGGAGCCTATCCTGCAAGAAAAAGCGTTGCATTTTCGATATTAATTTAATGAATTCAAGGCAAGCGTTGGGTGTCTCGACAGGTGAAAAAAAAAACGGTACGGAATCCGCCCATTAAAAGTTTGTGGCGAGAAACTGTCCTCAAATGTTGAAGATATTAATGAATTTCGTAAAAAAATCATCTCTTTATTGGAAATGAAAGTCTTACCGGCGATGAAATTTTCAACTGTGATGAGAGCATAACTTTAAGTTATTGTCAAGTGAGAGCCTTACAGTGACAGAAACCAGGGACAGAAAAATCAGTCCCTGGCTATGTACCAAAGGAAGATTAACAATTCTTTATTGGAGCAATGAATTATCGGAATATAAAATGGATGTTGCAATGATCGAGGAAGCAAAACATCCATGAGCATTCAAAACAATTGCAGGAAATGCTCCTCCATTAAAGTATTGCAATCAGAAAAGTCCGTGGATGAGCAGAGAAAGATTGGTTTTTTAAGAAATTTGTTGTTTCCTCAGAAAAATATAATCTTCCAAGAAAAGCCGTATTATTGTTAGACAACGCTCCATCGCACCGAATCTAACGGCCATTTGCCAACCAATTGGAAACACTTAAAAAAATGATTGAAGAACGCTGCTAATAAGCTGATGGTGGGCAAGTTGACGTGATGCCTAAATTGAAAGCTGTTAACGTAAAGGATATAGCTTATTAGGTTGCAAGAACCTGGGCTGAGACAAATGCTTCAACAACTTATTCCATGCTAAATCATGGAATAAGTTGTTAGGAGAAAATGCAGCTGAAGATGAGGAGGATTCAAAAATTAGTGAAGAAATCATTCTTCATTTAGTACAACGCATCTCTGGATGTGAGGAAGCGACTGTAGAAGAAGTTGAATGTTTGTTGAAGGAAGACAATGAGTACCATATAAAAGATGAAGAAATTGTTGCCCTTGTAAAAAATGATGGCAACGATATTGACGATGGAGAACCTGCTGTCTCTCTTCCAAAAGTGTCCCATGAAGATGCAGTGTAAAGGCCCTAGAAGTCGCCATGACATACATTCAAGAAGAAGCTACGGGGATCAATATAATGATGTTCTAAAAATGGCAGAACTTGGCAGCAAGAACACGGCAATCATCGTCGAAACAGACGAAGATCACAACATTTTTTACATCTTTATAAATTATGTACATACAGAACTATTAATATGAGTAAAATCTTAAGCAAAGTCGTTGCAGCTCTATAGATTAGCAACTTAAACATTAAAAATATGTAAAACTTTAACTTCGTTTTTCTTTTACCCGGCTTTTTAACCTTTCCTTATTATACGACATTTTCGCTTCTCCGGCGTCATGGCGGCCTGTTTATGTCGGATAAGCGAGACTCTATCGTATCTTAAAAATCTCATATTAATAATAACATCTAATTTGGTCCATACTTCAGGAATTTGTGGGGATTTTCAAAAAATGTAGCACAATTTTCAAAAATTATATCTCGCGAACGAATTGACGAAAAAAATTAAAGAAAAAAGACACCGCGAATAAAATTTAAAAAAAAAATGGAAATGTAAAAGCTAAATGTATACGATTTGTCGTAGAATGCCCCACATATACTGCAACGAGATATTTGACCAACCGACTGGTAAAATGCATACAGGATGAAATAAATTTCTTGTATTAACATTTTATTCCACTTTTAAATATATTATAAATATTTTACAAACATTTATTATAACCATAATTAAACAAATGAGATTCAGTTTATTGAGTGTTTAGTACAAAATAAACTTATTCCTTATCACAGTAATTCATGTTTATGTGAAATATTTACCATTTGTTGCAGATATAATGTTGGTATTCTGTGCGTGACCTATGTTGTACCCATAGCATCAATGTCTTTTGCGTATGCGAGAATTGGTATTGAGCTTTGGGGATCGCAGAGCATTGGTGAATGCACGCAACGGCAAATTGATAATATCAGGAATAAAAGGCGGGTGAGTTTTATTGTAATTACTTTTCGTAAACATTTGAGAAAATAAAAATTAGAAATTTCCGCCATCTTGAATTGAGGAAAAAAGTGAAACGTTCTACTCATTGCATAATAATAGTGTTCATATCTCTGTTTCCTAATTTTCTTTAAAGTGATTAAGTGGTTTAGGAGTTTACGCACAATATGAACACATACACAGACATTTTACAAAAACCATTTTTTTTTATTCAAGGATTTCCAAGTGTTTGCGCCAAAAATAATGCACGAGAAATTTAGTCGTATAAAATGAAAGATTAAAGAAAACTTTGTAAGTCTTAAATAACTTAAACTAAAATATATTGAATTTTATAGATAAACCTAAGAAAAAGAAGGATAAGATATCGACGCGATGATAATGACTAAATTGAATAAAAAATATAACGTAAAATTTAAAATAGTTAATTTGATGTAATATGGAATAAATGAAAATGTTGTTTAATAATAAAAAGACATGTAAGTTAGAAAATGTTTAGCACTGCTTTTAAAATATATGAAATTCTACAAGTAAGTATAATTTTCTTTTAAAAGGGGAGTGGTTTATTATGTAAATTGCTTGGTGTCTGGCTAAACACAATTTCATTTATAAAATGATGTCCCGCTGAGGCCGTTATACTAAATTCTATAATAGTTACAGTCTAAGTTCTCTAGCTATCTCATGCACATATAGTCTGAGTTCTATAATAGCTATAGACTATCAAGTTGAAGATATGATATGGCCATTAGCCGTATATAAATTATCGCCGCTTCATAGCTACCAGCGGAGAGCAGGCATGTGTTATAGAAATAGAAATAGATTGCGCGCATAGATATATTTCTAAGATATTATTAAGATTAATGTTTCATTAGGCATGATCTATTTTTGAGATAGCAGTTATGCATGCATGTATTTAACTCACATAGATTCGTTGGATTGGACCATATAAGGAAATGTCTATGTATTTTCTTTGCTGTTCTAGCGTATATAAGCAGAATCGCTGCCGCGCGATTATTTCATTGTATTGTTGTCACGTAGCTTACATCTCGTATTTTGAAATTGTTTGACATAATTCAAAATTTTTCCTTATGCTTAGCAGTTATAAATATTTTTTTTAATATATTCAATTATTAAATTAATTTGGATTACAGCTAAACCTTGCATTGTATTTCCATTTGTTGATATTTATTGTAATTAAAAGTGTATACAAGTTATTAAATTAAATTGAAATAAATTAAATTCTTTAAACTTTATTACAATTCCGTAAATAAAGGTTTTATAAAACCGTTATGCAGCCATGAAATTATAATTCTATTTATTTTTGAATAGTAAATGCAATTAGAATTTATGCATCATGAAATATTTATAAAATAAATAGTACCTAATAAACTATGCAAAAATATCTAAATATGCTAGTAGCGTATTATGTAATATAATGTAGCGTAAAAAGAATTTGTTAAAATCAAAATATCCTTTTTTAAACTGTTTACTTGGATATTAATGCATAACAAGGATATTATTAACATTTCAGTTTCTTTAAACTGTGTTATAATATATACTAAGATGTTACATTTGAACAATGGAACCCTATCATTTATTAGAGAGTGAGTACACATGAAATTCTAATAGTACAACGATAGCGAGTTTAGTTAATCACTAGACATAAACAGTTGTAGGAGAAAAAAAATTGTTAGATAGATAGATAGTATCTTCATCGAAATTACAAAGTAATTCGATATGTCAAATATATACAAGTTAAAAATAAAACAATCATATGCTTACATCTAGTAAATATAACTATTTGTTATAGATGGCAAAAAATTTAACTAATTGGTTTAGATGACAAAAATTATACATACACATACTTACAATATGACAAACCAATTAAACATGAAAAACAAATTAAAAACATATGTTGTAAAGTGCGATCTCAGCATATTGTAGCATAAATGGAGTTAATTAATTATTGTCGTACTTCCTCTTTTCAAGAAACTCACTTGAGTAGTAAAAGCTCTCTCGGATCAAAAAGGACTTGAGTTTTTTGCAAAACGGTTTAAAAGACAACGCAGCTTTAATTGATTGAGGAAGGTTATTGAAAATATAACTACCAGCGCAAAAAGGTGATGTTTTGTAGCGTGAACTTTTGTGTGGCACAATGTCTATATTAAGAGCGTTACGAGTGTTATAACTATTTCTATTATTAATCAGCGCAAAACGATTTTTGTTTGCGAAAACATACATAGATATTTTATAGATCTAAATGCATACTGTTGTCAAAAAACCTCTATTTCTAATTGAACTTCAATAAGTAGAAATGTGATAGAGCGTATTTTACTTACCCAAGTTACAAGGGGAATACAAGCGCACTTTCTTTATAAGCTAGCATCTTTTCACTGTTCGGATCTTAATGATATTCAGAATTTCTTATAGTACAACTATAAACAGTTTCTATCGAGTTTTGCTCCCACGCGATTTATTTACCTACCAGAAACGTGAATATTAAGCGAATATTTTATTTCTTCATTGTTAGTGGGAATGATAACAGTAAAATGTAAGTTGAAAGTATATTTTATCATAAACGAATTATGAACTCAAACATCAGTTTTTTTTTTATTCTTAAATAAAGCGTGTTGATTATGAATAACTAATTTGAATATATTTTGCTAAATAAATTCTAATTAACTGCAACGTATTAGCCTAACTGAGATCATGCGAAGTGATATTGAAATGTAATATCGTAACTAATAGATAATTCTTTCACTGCTTTACTAAATCTAACCTTTGAATATGAATTAATTTTAATAAAGTTAATGTTGCAAATTTTGTTCCGTTGTAAATAAGTTTTTACTAGCATGTTTCATTACTCATCATAATTAGTTTTCCCAATACAAATAAATTATTAAATGTGGAATAGACTAATAAATAATCCTGTTGTGGTTTATTTGTATTATGATTTATTTAGTTGATGAGCTGGACTTAGTTTATTAAGGTCAATTCTGGATTTAATCAATTAAGGACATGCATACTTCTAAATGGTGGTATAGAGATATTTCACAACCCCTAATAAAGATTTATAAATTTTATTTACATCCAAACTTAACTTTTACTATTTCGAATTAGAATTGCATCACCAATTAGAGTTCATATTAACCCCATGTCACAAAATAACGTACATATAACCTATAATTTTATATAACGTAGATATATGTTATGTGAAAGATAAAACCTATCCATACTCCAAAATTATACCATCTATCATATACCATACCCGCTTATATTATTTACATTAATATAAAAGATAAAATAATTACTTTCTACTTACAACTATTAAAATATTCTTTGCTTCTTACCTGAAACAAAAAGAAATTAAAAATAATTATAAAACTAATACAGCTTGAATATTAGATTTTATAAATAAGTAGACAGTTATGACCCCAGCTCTAGGCATTAACTTCATATTAATCAATTATGGACGTAAATCTAAATGCACTGGTAATCCTACTTAGTACATACTTGAACATGAAGCAAAGTTTTAAATTAGGGAGATGGCCTAATTTAAAACTTCCCATGTTTCAGATGCATCCTTTTTAACAAAGTAAAAATATCATGTTGAATAAAATAATGTTAACTGAACAAACAATAAGTAAATTTAATTCAACAGTTTTAAATTTGAATAAAAATCAAAAACTAATAAATGATCATGTGCACTTCTTATCAGAAGATTTACAAAAAAGCAGAAACAGCTCAAAATTGGATAATAGAAATAAACAGGATAGAAACAGCAATGTTTCAATTTATTATTGAGATATTGTCAAGACATTTTTGACATCTACTAAGCCATAACGTTTGTGTAGTTAAAAACTTTAATCCTTCAATTTTAGAATGCTCAGAATATACTTAACGAAGAAATAGTTACTGTAGAAAGTTACTATGATGATAATAAAATAATATTCACTATAAAAATACCAATTTATGGTTTGAGATCTTATAATAATTACCGCCTATATGCTTTGCCTATTAATCAATATTCGACCGAAACTTTCATAATAATTATAGCAAAAACCAAATACCTCATCTTGAATTATAAAAACTACGATCTATAAAATAGAAAATGTCAAGAAGTTACGAAGGCACATGCGAAGATTTCCGCGCAATGATGCTCAATTGTCGAGATGTGTGGGCTTGCCTGCTTAAGTGATCACAAGAGCTATACCGCCGGGAGTACAAGACTCTGGCCGGATCTCCCAAGACGTACAGGTCAAAGGTGATGAGCTAGACTAAGAACGACACTCTGATCCTCCAGGTTGGGGGTTATACAGCTCACAACCACATATCGGAGAAATTACTTTGTTAAAAAACTTAATGATAAGAATAGCCGGACGGATAATAGCAATGAATAAGCCATGGGAGGAACAAAAACAGAAAAATTACCGTTCGAACGATCGCTGGATGATGTAGCGGATGATTGAAGAAAAAACAGGGGAGAAGAGATAGACGAGCATAGAAAAGAGATAGACGAAACGGGCAGAGCAACATCAAGATTGGACGCAGATTGTCAGAGACGTCAAGGTCCAACATGGGCTGCAGCGTCAAGGAGTAAGTGAGTAAATAAGATTGAAAATTAAATGTAAAACAACATTCCTTCTATACCATTTTGTCATATCTCTAATAATATCGGAGACATCTGCTGTGAGAGCTAAAAAAACAG
>WYDF02037163.1:0-12590 GCA_009867245.2 Adranes taylori | reverse complement strand
TATATCTTACTATAATTGTATGATGTACACGAGTTAATTTTTAGCGTTATTACTAAGTACCTCACGCCTAACTTTTATCTAATTTTAATCTCCATAAGTTTCTGCATTACATCTTAATAGATTACGTAGTACTCAAATCAATTAAACAAATAATTAAGGTAAATATTTATTAGGTAAATAAATAATTATTGGTAAATTAAACAAATCCTAAGTTTAAGTTAAATACTTAATTAGTTATTTTATTTAATTTCTGGTTTATTTCAAATTCAATTCTTTATTCTAATATTCTTTCCAAGCTGCCACAATTGCGGAAGATTTTGAAATTTATTCTCCCAATTGTTCAACCTACTATTTAAAAAAAATTATCATAACATAGGGTTCAAAAATATTAATAGGTTTTCTTCGCTTAAAAATAATAGAGACGTCAAACCGTTAAATATAAAAAACTGGTGTTTATTCTTTAAATTGTAAGTTATGATAAATTTTATATCGGCATGACAAACAGAAATTTCCATACTCGGTCGAGAGAGCATTCTAACGCCATTAGATTAAATTACCCAGAAACATGTTACATATTTCACAGAATAAGCGGAATACTTTGACTAGGTTTATATTATAAATAACATTAATTCAAGGATTTTAGCAATTTCGATATTATTAAAAAGTTTAAAAAAAATATCTTAAAAAATTCATATATGATATTCGTACATCACTGGCCTAGATTAACATTTGCTTTTCAAAATGTTGACGTCATTTAAATTTAAGGTGTCCTTATTTGGTGAGAAGATTTTATTAAAAAATTGAAATAATGTTAAATATAATGAATTTAATGTTACAATCCATGTGTTACTTAATTTTTCAATATTTGATATATTATTTCTAAAAAAAAGGCTTGCGAATCAGTGATCAGATGTGTCTAGGCTACTTGCTGCTGCTATAGAGACCGCACGGGATATTGATGATGTGTGGTGACTAGTATACGCCATCACACAGAGTAGAATTTGGCCGCCGACTTAGAGCCTATAAATAGCGTGAAATTATTAATTTTATTTAGTTCCTAATTTTACGAACTCGAAGCAAGTCAGTCAGCAGCAGCCAGCGACAGCAAGGAGCCAAGTCAAAACGACAACCCGCGACATTTGCCGTAGTATCAATGCGTTTTGAGACTTTTTCAGCTGCCTACAAGAACTTGAGCGTCTGAACTACTTCCGTACGTAGCTACGCCGTGCTCTCTGTGAGTCCATGGGGGCTGTGGAACCAAGAGCAGTTCTTACGTGCGGTCTCACGTTAAACTGACCAGATTTATAATTCCGGAGATTTATTTATATTTTAAGGATAATATAAAAGTTACGCCATTTGTGACATCGCTAGACTCGGCGCGCCCCACACGGGAGTGTGTCACATACTATTGTCAACTTTAAGGCAATCTGATAAATTAAAAAAAATCATCATCTAAAAGATATATTTTCAAAATTCTCACCTGCAAAACACGATATTACATTCCTTGCATTTCGAAACACCTTGTTTGACAACGACTTGCGGTTGTGTAGCCTGCAATGGTGGAAGATCACCAGCAGCTAAGCGCAACTGTAATTCGGGCGGGAGCAACGATAACGATCCGGCTCTCAAGAGTAAAGGATGCAAATTCGGATGGATTCCAAATGGTGATATCACTTCGGGACTTGCCTGTAATCGATCCACGTCCGAAATCTTTGGAGTTCCTAAAATTACAATTAATCTCGAATTATATAATACAAATAAAAACATTTATTAAATTTGGAAATAAATGGATGAGTGTAGGAAAATGTGTAGGATTTGTGAGAAAGAGGAGGAAAAGTAGGACCACTGGGTGAAGGAAAGTAAAGGAATAGAATGGAATAGGGAAGAGAGAGAATTGGAGAGTAAATAATTTAGTTGTTCATAAATTACCTCGTGAAAGTCGCGGGCTACTTCCGCCAGATGTATTATCCAATTGATCATGCTTTCGTTTCGGCGATAATGAATCGGGCGTATTCGGAATCGATGGAGCACATTCGATTTTTTCCGGAATGTCTTTGATGAAATTCTCTTTCTCCTGTTCGTCATGAGCTAGTGTCAGAGGTGATTTTCGAACGGTCAAATCTAATGGTGCAGATGACGAGTCTTTGCTACTTTGTCCATTCGGTGATGATGATTTTGTTTTGTTTATCACTTTAAGTACTTCGGATGGCTGTTGAGATGTTACTGGAAAATAAGAATTATATGAAGATTCTTATTAATAAAATAAGCCTTATTAATGGGGTTGTGGGCATGGCATTTGGAGATATGGATGTCTCGTATTATCAGACTAAATTATTTAAAGTTTTTGTATTAAATAAATTCAATTTAATATAATTAAGAAAATCTCACCTGCTTGTAATGTCATAGGTTGTAAAGTTCCATTAGGCAATAAAAAACATGGCGTATCTGGACTAGGCATGCCCCCGGGCAAAATTCCGGGTAATAAACTGGCGCCTCTCAGTAGAGAGTATGGCACAATGATGATGGGATTTGTAGGCAACGCGAAAAATGGCTGCTGAACATGCGCATGGCCACTATTGGAATTTTGATTACCAATCGGCGATTGTGGCGACATACGATTACTATTCAGCAGATGTACGGGCTGATCGCCTCCCACGGGAGATGTAGGTGTCGAGCCCGACGTACAACTCGACGTAGGTTTCGCACCGGCATTTGATTTTGATGCAGAGGATGACATCATATGTCGCGAACTACAGTAATGGGTCTTATGAGCTCTATAAATAGAATGAAACATGAAGATTCTTTTCGTATTCCTTGGTCCAAATAATAAGATTTACCTATAAGTCTTTTGCGAACTGAATCTAATATCACACTCAGCACAATATCTGTCTTGCTGATCCACATTTACTCCAGTTAACACAGCTGTAGTTGTAGTTAGATCACCATTTGGTGCTACCACACTATTTCCTTGCGCGACCGTTGATACTCCTCCAGGTGGAATTCCAACAACTGCTGCAGGTCCAGGGGATACAGTATGCATACGCATATGTCGATTCAGACTTACTTTCTTATCAGCACTATAGGAACAGTGATTACACGCGTACTGTCTACCAGTTCGAGGAATTTTTGCAGCTGAAAGCCCTCCAGATGTTTGTTCACCATCGGATGTGGGTCCGCCACCAGAATTTGTATCGCCATTAGCATTACCGGCTTTTATACCATCTTCGATTGGATCACAAGAAGTATTTGTTTTTGTGCGATGTGTACAATAATATGTTTGATGGGCTTCCAGAGTACTTAAAGATGAAAATCTACGAAACAAAATATTAAAAATTTGAATTCTGGTACAATAAATTGTATCTGAATAGATATATTCGTCCTAACCTTATTCCACACGGCGGACAAATAAATAACGCATGTCTAGGTGGTAGGGGTGGTGGTACTGCTGCCGTCGAAGCGGCTGCAGCAGTAGCAGTCGATTCCGCAACGACACTTTGTCTTAACGCATCCGCTAGTGGTGATTCTGTAAGGTTCAGTCCAGCGCCCGGTGGTAGGAAAAAGCCGCGACTCGCTAAAGCACTTTGGATCGCAGGTGGTAGTGAAGCCAAATATTCGTTTGTAGGTAGAGATGATGGAGATGATCTTTGAGATTCTAATTCCTGTTGAACAAGTAAAAGCTTTGTAATGCTTTAATTATACTTATTGGCTCGATGATGGGAAATATTGGATTACCTTAATTCTATAACATCGAGGGGCGGGGAAGGGGGGGGGGGTTATAATTAAACGGCCAGCGTAACGTTTAGTATAAAAGGATCGTTTTATTAAATACAATTTTAGACTGATGTAACTATAAACAATTAGTAATAATTTGTGCAATAGGTTGGACCTTTAAACATGTGTATTCTATTAAATAGGTAAATATTTTCGCTGATGAAGTTTTGCTGGCTCGAGCTACTTTTATTCAAAGATGAACTTTGTATAATAATATAAATTGCAAAGTAAGACGCTACCGTAATATCTTCTTTTGATATATTAACATAGAAACATGCAAACGATATGTATATGGCATTATAAATACATTACAATATAAAATGAAAACATTTGTATTACTTGTACTCTAGCGAAAGGAAATTCTTTATTAAGGGGTTTTAAAGAGGATATCTTTATTTATGGAAGTTTAAATTAATTTTTAAATAATTTATCTATCTATTGTACATAGTTGTAGAAATATTAGGAAGTATAGGACACATTTGACGTGGTTCCCATCCTCCAGATAATTCTATGTTTAAAGGTTACCTTGACTGTATATACTGGAGTTATCTGGGAGCATAGAAGTCGCGGTTCCATTTTACAGACATCTCCTGCCAGCATCAGTTACCCTCCATTATATGAAAGTCTTACTCAATTCTTATGATCATTTCATGATTGACAATGAAAAATTTGTTAAATAAAATTAATTATTTCGGCCAATAATGTCTTGGAGTCTGCAGATTTAATAAATCTGCAGCCTCCAGACAAAACCCTGTGCAACGCGTTGAACATCTGTAAAGCATTAAATAAGGCAATAGGGGGGTTTATCTTAAATTTTTGTTGGTAACATAGCCTTAATTAATAATTTTAAATTGATTCAACTTTAATCTATAAGACCAAACTGCAAAAACCTATTCTAAAAAAATATACACTTAACACTAGTGATACAACCTAAAGAACCCTCCTACCTAAAGAACCCTCCTAATTTGGTGTATTCAGGAAGAAATACAAAAACAAACAATTGCAATGGTTATTTATTAGGTGATGGTAATAGGGCCATCAAGAAATGCGTTAAAAAGAAAACAGATAGACATAAGCGGAGCGGGAGGTAATGTAATGGAACGCGAACTAACGCAATTTGAAAAGGTGCTTTTAAATGAGATGAAGAAGATATTCAAGAAAGAAAATGACGATATGAAAAAGTTGTATGAGGTATGGAGAAATGATGTAAAAGAAAAGAAGGTAAGATGGAATAAAGAAAAGTGTGAACTGGAAGGAACGTATTAAGTACATTCAAAATCCAGAAGAAGGAAACCATCTTAATATGGAAAAGAAATTCCAAGACCTCGAGTGCGAAGCCAAGATGGTGGGTCTGAAAGTAAACTCCTCGAAGACTAAGATTATGAAATGCAGCTGCAGATGTCAGAGCAAGAATCCGAAAGGCAAATGGGGCCATCATTCAGCTGTATTCACTCTGGAGGACAAGAAAGATTTCCATAATGACCAGACTCTGAATATTCAGAACCAATGTGAAAGCAGTGCTATTATACGGTTGTAAGACTTGGAAAGTCTCCTCCAAAATCACCAGTAGCTTGCAGGTCTTCCTGAATAGATGCATCGGAAAAAATCTCCGAATCTTCTGACCAAATGTGATATCTAACGATGATTTTTGGCACCAAACGAAAGAGGAACTCATCTCCATTCAAATGAAGAGAAGAAAATGTAGGCGGATTGATCATACCCACCGAAAAAACGGAAAAATGAAACGTGGAAAACCAAAGACATCATGGGGAAGGACGGTGAATAAAGTGCGCTGGGGAAACCGCATCAAAGCTCTATGCTCTGGATAACAGCGAAAGGAATTAAGTAAGTAAGAGGGAGGGAAGGCAACCAAATATTATAATAAAAGGAATGAGAGAGAAGTAGAAGAGATAAAAAATGAAGTATCAAGAAGTTTGAATTGTAGGATTGTTATCGGATTAACATGTCTTATTAATTCAATTGATTAATTGTTGCAATAAGCAATCCTTTAATAACTAATGAATACAATGAGTAATCCTCTAATGTAATATAAATTGATTATAAAATTCAATCCAAATAGGGTTTTTCGACCGCGGCAATTAGGGCATTTCGTTGGCTGCGGCAAAGGTATTGCGGACAGCAGACCTATCAGCGCCGTAGGAAAATATGGGGACCAGGTGCGGGACAACACAACGTTTGCAGGGTCAGCTAGTATTCTCATACTTATGCTCAAAATCTCATATGCTGACATTTATAGACATGCAGATTCGCATAGAAAACAATGATCAAAGCGTACCGCATTACGCGCGCTTAATATCAAAGCTTACCACTTGCGTGATCCTATATCGCAAATGCATACGGCATGTCGTCTGATTTTTTTACGAGCTGTTGGAATGCTTTGTCCTAGTTATACATGCATATTTATTACACTAATAGAATATTTCTGCATTTGGTATAATTGCAATAGCTATAATGGTATTTAATAGATAACGTATATTTCCACTACCCATTTTCAATAAACTGCTATGTTTCTCACCCTACTTTTGTTTTCGACGGACTAAGTTTCTCTCATTAGATGATAGTTCTACAAATTTTAACAGAAGGGGTTTGATGTAATGCACCCCAAGACTTTGGTCGCGTAAAGGTACCACCCACCACCATTATGCGCACCATCAGATATGCTTTCGTCAACAAAATAATGCCATTTTGATCTTTAGAAATCTCATTGGATCAAAGAAATTTTTCTATTCGTCGAAATTCGAACCTACCTAAAAATTTCTAGCAAAACTTTCCTTCAAGCCACGCCCAAGTGACGCCGGCTACTAGAAAAGTTGCCATCGGTGAGACGTCCACCAGAAATTGCTTCTTCTCGGCTAATTTCGCATAATCAGACGCATTTTGGGCTTTGCACTAGTATGATACTAGTAGTTTATCATACTAGGGCCTTGCACTAGTATGATAAACATTACGAATGAGTAAATTCGCACGTTTCAAATAGAATAACTCACCCTTAATTGATCAAACCTATTCTTGAAGAGCGAGCAGAATTCGCACTCTTGAGTCTGATTTTGCATCAAAGTAAGCACCACCAAGAAATCGGTTAATTTTATTTAAATTTAAAATAAATTCAAATCAATAGTCTCATTCTACAAAGATCTGGTCAATTATACATAGATCCTACATTCATTATTTTCTGCTGAATATTCCATTCTCTCTTATTTCATTCCTTCATCTCAACATTACATAACTAAACTACTTCTTCAATGCGAAAACGAGGAGCTCAACGTCAGATGAAGAGGGCAACCAATCATTAAACTCACACCGACAGAGACACAACACCAGAAAGGCCAGTCAAGCTATGTTGTCCACGCATACAACGTATGTTGGTAGACGTACCCGTTCCATCAACTCAACCGAAGCAGCAAGAAGAGCCCATAACACCCCTCGGTTTACCACTACCAGCTACAGCTCCAGGCGATGTACCATTGTCCCCTACACTCGGCAAGGGATGGCTCTACAAAGAAAACCAACAGAATGGAAACAATCAGCAAGAAACACATATGACATGACTAGCCAGGTAGGTCAATCACCAAATGAAATTATTAAATTTAATTAGGGCTGCCAAATTTAATAAATAAATTTAACAATAAGTAACATATGTAACTGTTCCATTATGAATAACTGTTATGAGAACACATCCGCCATCATCCCTATTAACAAAACATTAAAACAATGATACACATTACGAGAAGCTATCAGGATTCAAAAACTTATTCAATATATTATTATAATATATTGAATAAGTTTCTGGAATTATATTGAATAAACACTAGTCCTTTGAATTTAATAATATATTGAATAAGTTTTTGGATGTTGGTAGCTCCCCGTAATATAAATCATTGTTTTAGTGTTTTCTTAATAGGCTCGATTGCGGATGTGTTCTCATAACAGTTATTCATAATGGAATATTTACATGTGTTACTTATTATTAAATTTGGCAGCCTTAATTATTGAAATTTAATAACTTCATTTGCTGATTGATCTGGTTGGTCATGTCATATGTGTTTCTTGCTGATTGTTTCCATTCTGTTAGAATATTGCCTGTTTAAGGGGCATTTTGAAGTATTAGTTCATAGACTAAATTTGTTTAAGGTGATTTGAAATTAAATTTGAAATCTCTAATTTGATTTGAAACCCAAATCTCTTTTTCATTTACCAAATACAGAAATCATGTTTCACTCATTGAACCAATTCTTATGTAAAATTTAAGATACAAGTACGTACACAACTTTTAGTTCAAATGTAGTTAAGCGTATAATTACAATATTTGAACTACTTACAATCCTGGTTACGTACTTGTTTCTTATCCTTGTAAGTCAAAAGTCTACAGTAAAACAAAGTAAACAATAAGACATGTAAGTGCTTTAAATGCTACGTGTATATGTAATTTTTACGGAATTTTAACTCATGTTTCCTTACATACAATAAAATTAGTAACAAATTCACTAAAATTTATAAACGAATAATGTGCAATGTAGTTTACGTAGCCTACAATTACTAATGTCTAACTGATGTTGTGCCTAGTTTTATTATAGATATTCTACTTAATTATGTTTATTGGCCCAATTTTCTGTGCATTTTACATATCTGAAAACCAGTAACAAAACAATTCAATCTTTTCCATACAATAAAATGTGAAGTTATTTCGTAAGAAGCATAATCGGTTTCGGCTTATGACCATCTTCAGGTAACTTCAGGAACTTATAAAAGCAACAATTATGAACTTACATGGTAATTAACCTAATTAATTTTTGTTCCTTACCTGTTTTATATGAGCACCACTTTGACTTTGAGAGTTTAACAGAATATTAGCATTCTGCGCTGGATCAGTAGCTAGATTTTGTTTTAAACGAATGCGTGGCTGACCCGTATCATCAACAGCTTCTTTTTGTGATTTCGCCGGCTCACTAGCTATTGTAGTCCGGTCAGTTTCATTATTAGTTACTAATTTCTTGGTGTGTTGTTGTTGTTGTTGTTGTTGCTGATGATGATGATGATTAGTTGTATGTGGCTCCGAGGGAGGTGGGGAAGAATGCGGCGAAGATTTTTTCGCAAATATTTTTTCATCATCGAGAGAAGAAGTCTTATCGATGTTGGATAAGTTTTCCACTGGAGAATCAGTATCCATGTGTGTTTGAGATTCTTCATTTGGCCATTCTTCATCTTCAACTAGAATAGAAAAAGAAACTTTAAAAATGGAATTATACTTTAAGAATGTTAGTAATGTAAATACATGATATCACATGGATGCAGGATTATCACATTTGAACGGTATGTAAAAAGTAATTCCTCTATAATTATTGTTAATTCGATCTCATAGTCAAATCATATATATGATTTTTTTATCGGATCTGAGGCATAGTGCTAAGATAACTACTTTCGGATTAAAATATTTGAAAACACTTTTTCCAAAACGTTTTAAATAGTATAGGAGACGACTGGGCCAGGCAATTGACAACGATAGCTGTCAACAAGATCAAGGAGGCCATCTTGTTTTTTTTTCATCGAATAAAGCTAAGGACTCGGAGGGTCCGACATGTAGTCCGACTGTTTCTAGGCCGTGCAAACCCTGTTCATTTCTTTCAAAACAAAATGTCTGATTTATACGTTCTAGAAACAAAATGTTACACAATGTTATTGAAATTTTGTCAAAAACAATTTCTCTTTCAAGAATGTTCATATATCAATTTACTCAACACTAAGAAAGATTAAATATGTTTGCGCAAGCAAAGACAAACAGAGAGAGAGAGAGTAAGAAAAAATAACAAAGTAACAAGATGGTACAGATCATATAAGTTATGTTCGTACTAGCGGCAATGAATTTTTCATTTGCAGCTATAAATTCAACCATCCTGACAGATAGATGTCCTTACTATCGCATCGCAGAGGCTTTAAGGATCACACCTTCACGATATGTGCACTGCACACGGCCAGGTGTTTTGTTACTTTACGTCGCTTTTTTATTTATTTGTTACTTTTAAGTTTATTTGTATGTAACTTATGTCTTATTCTTTCATTCGATCTGTGTATGTGTGTTTGGTTTGGCTATACGTTTCTTTGCCTTCTTCTCCTACTTCTACTGTTTCTTCCTCTTCTTAAAGAAGAAGACACTGAGGAATTGAGATATCAGATTTGCATTCACAGTGCATATGGCTGTGAATGTACCTACAGCTTTCTTAGTAATCATTTTTAGAATAAAACTCAAACCACATGAACGTCCTTTGAAAACTATTCAACCATGTGAAACATTCAATCCTATTGAAAAAATTGCATATTGTTTAATTTTTTAATATCTCTCTTTGTATAATAAAGGGGGACTAGAACTACGCATTATAGTTTCCAATTTTTCCTATCTTTCCAGTCCTCATATTACATATCTCACTCTTTCGCTCCAACTTATCGAAGTGTACTTCTTGTTCTATGTCGCGACGCTTTCCAGTGCCACAATTACAAAAATTGTCTTTCTGCTGCCTATACCAATTAAGATGTCTACCTTCCCTTGGCATCCATGAATTTTATTGTCAATCCCATTGTTTCTGCAATTGTCTCATTTCTAGTTGAAGAAAAGGGTAATTGTAATTTACTCGTAACTAGAACTCAATCTAATTATAATGGAGTATCGCTAAATTGACGTGGTTTGGAGTAAAACGCACAGTTCTAATGCTAACTTGATAATCTCGTTTTATTAAAGCGATTTTATATACTATATCTAAGGTTATGACAATACGTCATTTAGGTAAATGAATTGATACAGGTTTTTGTGTCTACGATTTTGCACACAAAGTTTGTTTACATTAAATACAATCTAATGAACTGTATTAATTGCAATATAAGTATATGTTAAACAAGATTGTAGTAATTACATTGAAATAAGCACGCCTTAGCGAGTATTGCTTTTAATTGTTTTGAAATAATATTTTGATTTATTAACAATAATTGTATTACATGCATAAAACATGCACAGTTATGATTTGTTTCGTTTTCATCTAATTTTCTGTTGATAAATTTTATATATTTAATTTATATGACAATCTCTCTTGATGAATCTTGAGATATTAAAATATTTATTTCATCTATTTTCTTCACTTATTACTTGATTCTGTTAGACTGTAAAGATGATTTCTTTATTATTTGGGAATACAAGTAACAAGTATATAAATATTACATTTAACATTTTTTAGATGAAGTTTTTTAGAATGTTAATTCCATTGACAGTTGTCTTGTGAACTATCCGGGAGTATAAGGACCATAGCCGTAATCCTCCAGGTATTCCACTAAGTTAAGGTTAACGTTGTTTTGTGAAATATCTGTGAGTATAAGGATCGTACCCCGTATCCTTCAGATATTCCACTAATTTCTTAATGATTTTTAAATATTATAAAATGTATTTAGTACAAGTTTTAAACGAAAGTTACCCTATTTTGGAGTCTTGGTACATTAACACTATGTTTAATTGACATAACTTAAAATAATAAGGTATCTAATCCTAGTTTAAATAAAATTTTAGTAAAAAATATCTTCAAAAATCTATATTTATATAAATTTCACCTAAAATAAATATTTTATATTAATAAACATATATTTATTACAAATTAAGAAAAATTAAAAATATTAATTGCATAACCGCAACTCCTGGCACAAATTATGTTAATATGTTATAATTAAAAATGTAAATTTATAAATTTTAATAATGAATACAATAATTATTAAAACCAAACTAAAACTTTCCCATAATTATCAAAAATATGAACTAGCTTTTTTATCAATATAAAGCATATTGTTTTAAAAACTTCCTGATAGTTAATACTTTCTAGATAATAACAAAAAGTAGGCGGATTTTAAAACGCAAAAGAGAAAGAAAAAATAATTCTCTGTGCATTATTTCTAAATTAAACAATTTTATAATAATGTCAAACAATTTATATTTAATAAAATAATTTAAATTTTAATTAAACCTCATTAATTTATAATAAATAATATAATAATTTGCCACAATTGTTATATATTTACAGTTTACAGTATATATTAACCCTTTCGCCTAAAATTGTTATAAAATATTTTAAAAATTCAAAAAAATTCTCTAAACATAATACATAATTTTGTCCAGAATCGTTATAAATACTAAATTTATTTAGTATTTAACGTTTTTATAACGATACTAAATCGTTATAAAATTTAAATTTCTTTACCCAATATACATAAAAAAATATACCTATCCCCGTTTAAAGGTATATAAATTTAACAATTTTGCCCAAAACCATTATAAAATATTTATAAATTTTTTTCTCCAATTATAAAAAAAATGTTTTAAATGTAAAAAATATAGAAACAGTTTTTGTCCAAATATCAAAAAAAATCTATATCCCTAATTTATACAATTCTTTTTTCTAATTTGTAAATTTTTAAAATATTTGATAAAATTTTTAAAAATTTAAAAATTTTAAATTTTTTAAAACTTACCATCAAAAATGTTTTCTAAATGTATAAATTTAAAAATTTTACCCAAAACCATTATAAAATATTTACAAATTTTAGACTTACATTTTTTTATCCAATTACAATTTGTTTTTTAGTGTAAAAAATTTAACAGTTTTGCCCAAAATCATTATTAAATTTGTAAATTTGAAAATTTAGAAAATGTTTTTGCCCAAATACGCCAAAAAATCTATACCCCTAATTTATAGAAAAAATATTCTAAATTTGAAAATTTTTTAAATATTTTATAAAATTTAAAAAAATTCTAAAATTGAAAATTTTTT
>WYDF02037141.1:0-12590 GCA_009867245.2 Adranes taylori | reverse complement strand
TTATTCACTTCTCTATACATATTTTTGCGTATATATATATATATATATATATATATATATATATATATATATCGGTAACTCGGAGCTATAAATACTGTATTATTGTGTAACCCGGTTTTTAGAATTTAAGTTTTCTAAATTAAATCAGAGTAGATAGTTGTTTCCAATAAAATATGACATTAAATTCGTAAAGAAAATTTATTTTCGATCTTTTTTGACCACCAGAAGATGTTCATCCATGTACAATATTTCTAAATTTCTCAATATGCTCAAATAATTGCCATTTTCTACAAAATCTATTTTTTTTATTTTTTACTCTTATTGGAAGCACAAGGATGTAACATTATTAACAAGTTTCCGTAAAACCTTTTTATAAAACTATCCTCAAATATTTTAGCTAAATTTGCATGTTAAGATTATCTCATTAAGATAATGGATTCGAAATTAATATACAATTATTATTTGTGTCTTTGAAAAAATAACCCCACTCGGGACTCGAATCCGAGTCTATCAATCTCCGGTCGAGTGTTCTATCCATTTAAACTAACAGAGTGGTAATTTCAAAGAACAAACAATCTGTATATCTGTTAAACGCTCGTGAATGTCGTATACGATATGTTTCTATTTTAAACAAGAATTGTAGAACACGACACCACTGTCAGCTCACTAATCGTGTGTCTTTCGAACAGCTGGCTCCATTTGTCTTGTTTTGATCTTAATATATTAATTTCTATTTAATGCTGCATATAATCCATCCGGCTATAAATCAATAAATAAAGTTAATGAGTACAACTCAGAATAATATATAATTTCATATAATGATTCGAAATTAATATGCAGTTATTATTTATTTCTTTGAAAAAAAATTTTTTCAGGCACAAATAATAATTGTATATTAATTTCGAATTCATTTTTTTGAAAATTATTTTTTCGAAGACACAAATAATTGTATATAAATTTCGAATCCATTTCTATGAAAAATTATTTTTAAATGACACAAATAATTATTGTATATTAATTTCGAATACATTATATTACATTATAATATATAATTTTTAATATAATTTTTTAATAAATTATATATTATAATTTAATATAATGGATTCGAAATTGATATACAATTATTATCTGTGCCTTCGAAAAATTATTTTTTCCAAGACACAAATAATTGTATATCAATTTCGAATCCATTATATTAAATTATAATATATAATTTTTAATATAACTTTTTAATAAATTATATATTATAATTTAATATAATGGATTCGAAATTAATATACAATTATTATTTGTGTGTGTAAAATTATCAAAGACACGTTATATTAAATTATATATTATAATTTAATATAGTGTATTCAAAATTTATATACAATTATTATCTGTGTCTTTGAAAAATTATTTTTTCAGAGACACAAATAATAATTGTATATTAATTTTGAATCCATTATATTAAATTATAATATATAATTTGTAATATAAATTTTTAATAAATTATGTATTATAATTTAATATAATGGATTCGAAATTAATATACAATTATTATTTGTGTCTGAAAAATTATCAAAGACACGTTATATTAAATTATATATTATTCTCATTAACTTTATTAATTGATTTATAGGCGGCTGAATATTATATAATGCATTGAATAGAAATTAATATATTACGATCAAAACAAGACTAGTGGAACCATCTGCTCGAAAGGCGCACGATTAGTGAGTTGACAGCGGTGTCGTGTTCTACAATTCTTGTTTAAAATAGAAACATATCATTCACGAGCATTTAACACATACAGAGAATCCCAAGTGAGGTTATTTTTTCAAAGATACAAATAATAATTGTATATTAATTTAGAATCCTTTATATTAAATTATAAATTATTCTGAGTTGTACTGAGTAACTTTATTCATTGATTATCTCTTTAATTTATCGAACAAACCGCATCAAGACTTCTTTGGGCGACATAATTTTTAAGAGATTGGGGTCTAAGTGCAGAATTTTTCCTAACATTAAAATCTGCAATAAGTGGATCATTTTCTACAGAAATTTACCTGCAACGACAATACTACAACTCATTTCTTTTGGGCAAAAATAATAGTCTAACGTTTCCTATGATTTTAGAATAAAATTTTTTTTTTAACAAAAACCCCTAAGATATTTTACTGATAATTAAAATAATTGATGTAATTATTTCTTGAGTTTAAAAATCTATATTTTATGAAAAATGATTTCCAAAAGTATTGTGATGATCCTGGCTCTTTTAGTTCATTGTCATCATCATCGGAAACGAGGAAATTATATAAGTATTGTAGCATTTACGGTACTCGTATTGTTATTATTCTTTCAGTTAGGACATTCTATGTTAAAGTCCCTTAATATCCATAGGTAAAATGTTAAAAACATTTTAATAATTCATCTCAATTTGTTAAAGGTGCTGTTTCATCCATATGCATTGTACGACTAACAACGTATCTTTACATATATACACGTATAGTTTAAATGGAAAATCAGAAATTGACTTGAATACCAAACGCATAGCGCAAAGATAGAATGCCGGGCTCATAATCCGGTGTAGTGATATCTAGCGCCGATCAGGTTACGAAAGGGTGCTAACGAAAGCTACAACGATGCCAGAAACATGTGTCCACTCTGCTTTCATTTTTAAGTCAATTCTTAGCTTCCATAAAAATCATCAATTTTTCGAAATCAGCACCTATCTATTATAAATAATTAAGTTCCAAGCAAATTATTCTGAATATACGATTCTTTGACGGAGGAAATATAACTCTATGGATCATAACTAGTACAATTAACTCATAGATACGGTCACATGAATACTCTGTTTAACAAAAATAAAAATTACAGTATCTTTTAACAAGAGATAAAATAAAGTCCGCAAAATAATGAGGCAAAAGTATCTCATCGAAAATCGCATTCTGAATACGGCATAAAACTTTAAGATATGACAATTGTTGCAGTTAGTGCCCAATTAGTGCCTAATAAATAAATGATGAAATAAATGATGAAATATACTCATAATATATTTATAAATTCTACGACAAGATCAGACAAGATTTTATTCTGTGGATCAGAAGATCAAAATCAACGAACTGACTCTGACGCGATGAGCTATTACATGATAAGCTCAATAAGTACTACTCAATAAGCTCTAGGCAGTAGTACTTACGTGGGACTATCAGCATTTCAGTGCTAAGGAGTATAGATTCCTATAATACTCAGTGCCTACTCACAATGCGAAAACTATGCAAGGCTCATTTTCTGGATTTCATCTCATCTACAGAAGGACCACCCTGCTCGCCGGATCTCAACGCGATGAACTTCAGTGTATGAACGCTTTTGGAAGCCAGGGCCGGTGTTAAGCGCCACAAAAGTTAGGAGTTCCAGTAGCAATAGTTTCACTAAGAATGGGATAAATCGTCGCCGTACAACGTCGCCGTTTTGTTAAATGTCATTTGCTTAATAAAGTTACATTAAAAATTGTTTGGCAATATTATTTTATGTCGCCTGCAATTAGTCATTTAACACCAATTTGTTTAATTTCTCAACACGTAATATATAACGTCACATCGTGACACCTTAACTATTCACGAAAAAGACAAGCTGTTCATGATCCAGTCAAACCTGTATCTAGAAAATATTCATAACCCATAAGAAGACAAGGTAAACTCACAGCGTAAAAATCCATAGTCTTTAATGTAATTAAGTTACCGTGACGAACTACTAAGAGAATTACAAAAAAGTCCTTTTTTTAGTAAAGCTACTGAATCAGTTTCAAAGAAATAAAAACCAATATAGCACGTTACAGTGAATTGGTCACATGAATACTCTGAATAACTAAAAATAAGGATTACACAGTTAGTATCTTTTAGAAAAACGTAAAATAAAGTCCGCGAAATATCTCATCCAAAGTCGCATTCTGAACACGACATAAAACTTTAAGATATGACCAGTGTTGCAGTTAGTGTCCAATTAACAGTAGTAAAGATTCAATAAACTCTGTCCTCATGCATATTCCAATGAAATTAATATCCCAATTTTATAGGATAAAAATAAAGACAGTCTGTTATAAAAAAGTGGATGAGCAGACATAATTAACTTCCAAGCTAATTTTACTGTATATTTATGTTTGTAGCACTATTTACAACAACTTTTTCAACACCTTATAGTTCATTTAAGTTTTAAATTAATACTATAAACACTTGAAAGTATAAAACCGAGCGGGAACTACAATTACGTCGATACGTAAGCTTTTCATAGTACTAAAGAAGGTATTATGCGAAAACCACTTAACAATATTCTTAAGCGTTAATTCATGAGATATACGATTCAGTTGTTGAAAGTGATTACGATTATCAATTTTTTACGCAACGTTGCAAAGAATTATTGCGCTGCCTTTGAAATTAATTTTTATCAAGTTGTAGTTTCATAATTTATTTAAGAAAGAAAACGATTTAAACTTGATCATACTCAAGTCGTCTAACGTCTAAGGCCCGCGCCAGGAGGATTAATTGGCTTTAATGATTGAAAATGGCTTAGATAATTATGTAATCAAAATCTGCTCACCCCGTAATTATATATTATGATATCCAACGTGGTCTAATACTTTCAGGGGCACATAAAGTAACCCCACACTAAATGTACGTGCCTTATAATTATCAAAATTATATTATAATTTTACATTATATTATAATTAGAGGTAATAAGATTGTTGGGAGTATGTATGACAAGAGAAGAAAAACAAGAAGAAATAAAGCAATTCCGTGTATTTTCGGAAAGTGATTTTCATTTCAAAAGAAAATGACGACGAGGATTTAAATGGCGACGAGGATGGGATTTATGCAAATAGCAATTAAATAAGTCAAACACTTATTTTGAGAATTAAAATTGAAATTTGTCAGCGATAGGTCAATTGAAAGAATTTAATCCAAATAATTCAGATTGGGTAGTCTATAAAAATAAATTATCGCAATACTTAATTACAAATGAAATATTCCATGAAGATAAGTAAAGTGCATTGTTGATAAGCGCACTAAATGATGATACATATCAATTGTTACACATTTTATGCGTACCAGTTAATCCAGTAGCAAAAACTTTGAATGATTTAGTAATGCTTATGGATAAATATTCTTCACCAGTGAAAACAACATTTTCAGAGCGCTGTACATTTTATAACGTGAATAGAGAAAACAATGAGAATAGTAAAGAATGGACTACACGAGTACGTACTTTTGCGTCAAAATGTGAATCTAATAATGCGTGATAAACTAATAATGGGTATTGGAAAATGTGTTATTACGGATCGATTGTTCAACAAAAATGTACAATCTTTATCTTTTGTAAGAGCAGCTGAAATAGCATGTAAAGAAGCTGCTACGTATAATTATGATGACATATCGAGGAATTGCTCAATTAAACAGGAACCATCGTTATTTTCGAGTTATTTTTGATGCAATATCGCGGTGTGTTAAAGAATAGTTGATTACTTGACCAGTCGACAATTTTTAGAAGAAACGCTGGTCGTGCTTCAAAATTTACTAGTCAACGGAATTATGGAGTTGGTCAACGAAATTATAAGCACCAATAAGCTAGAATTGTGGAGAGTAAATTTTCTGTACTGCTTGTGGTAAAAGTAGTTAAAAGGGGTTAAAATAGTATATATGCGTAATGAATCTATTAATAAACATTATTTAAATGTGGAATATTCCAAAGTTGATAATCCAGCAACAATATTTCATTTCTGTAATTCTGATCGACCTAAAGAATTCAATATTATTGTGTATGGTAAAAAAATTGTTTTTCAACTGGATACTGGATCAAGTCGCTCTGTAATTTGATCAAAATTTTAAGTGCACTTTTCACATATGATATTTCTGATATCAAACCATCAAATTATATTGATACAGAAATTAAGTATAAAAGTACTATAAATTCTATTTCTATATAATTTATTAACCTTCATCCGGCCGCACCCGCCTGTGTAGCATTAACGGGCGCGAAACGTCAGCTTTCCGTCTCCCTGCAGTCAAGAACTTTCTGTAAAAAAATTAGAATCAGTATGATAAAAGAAAACATTTAACGATAGAAAAATCTACTAAAACACTATAGTATAATATTATGGATTAGAATGTTTTATCAAATAAAATGTTAGAATCTTTTTTATGTAAAACAGGCATGCCTCAATGTGTAAGTGGTTGGAAAAATAATGTACTAAAAGTAGTCTATAATCTAAAACTTCTATAGTCAACCTTAGTCCATTGCATCCTCGTCTGAATTAAATAAATCGTTACAGTTATCACATGTAGGTAAAGTATGTTTTTGAGATACACTTTTATTCCTAGAACTAAAAATATGTTAAAAGCGTCTCTTGTTTGTATTCACCTGACTTTGATTTGTTGTGGTTTGATCTTCTCAGTTTCCAATTCATTTGTTCAATTTTTTTCCAGTTTATCCCAGCAAAGTGGTGAAGAAAATTGGCATTGGTCACCTTTGACTTCTTCTTGATGTGGAAATCCTTGAGCACATACCAATTGCTTCGACACCTCCTTTTGTGGCGTGTTAATCCATTATATGGACTGGTTTTCCGGTTTCGTCATCTACTTGGTTTGTCGTGACATGTTGACAAGACTAAAACAAATTTATGCTTTTTTTGTAACAAATGACTCCAAAGTTGAGGTGTCATTGCACCCAAATAAGTAACTGCCAGAGACAAGCCTTTAATTTTCTGTCACAAATTGAATTAGGATTTCGATCTTATTCTTTCTCAAGCTTTCCAAGAAAGTTAAACCAACAGATAATAGATATTCAGGCAACAGAAAACTGCTGAACCAATTATTCGTGTCACGTTTCGATTTGTTTTCTTCAGTAGATCAGGCAAAACTACTTCACAATAAATAAGCATGTACTGTGTAATACTGCAAGGGCTTCGAAAAGCTACAAGCATTTCATCGATGGTTCAAAACGAAGAGTTCTCAATAGCAACCGAAATTACGATCACCAAAATTAGCGCGTAAAAATATTAGTCCTGTTCCATATGTAGTAAAAAACACTGATAAATCAGCATGGTTCCTACATTTTATGGTAATCAAGAACAATGCCCCGAGAACAGCTTTTATTTTCGTTCTTGAGGTGGGTTTCTAGATCCTATCTCGAAATGGAATGCCAGACGACCGATACCTTTCAGCCTTTCTTTGAACAATATAAATATTAATATTTCTAACAATGTCATCCATAATTTCTAAAGAATAAATTTCGAGGAAACATTCGAGCTTTGTTTTACAGTTGTTAGCTTATCCTTCCATACCAGAAAGAGTTTAATAATGTTTTTGGCTTAGTCTTTAATGCTTGCGTAAAAGGTTTGTGTTGGACAAAATCGTTTCATTATCTTTGCCAATGTAAAATTCTAAATCTTGCATCTTGTGATCTTGCTTGGCGTCCCTCGCCATCATGATTGTTAATTTCAAGATCTAAATCTTCCTCAGGCTCACTATAGCGTTCATCGATATCGTTCGGATTGCCACATTGCTCTTTCTGTTGGACATCTTGTCGTTTACGTTCTTTATGCGATTCTATCTCCACATCTACTTTAAGCACATCTACTTTAAGCTTCTCTTGTTGTCGATAAGGTTTTGTTATTGAGACTCATAAGTTGCAAAATATTGGATCCTTAATTAAGGCAAATACATACGTTTTGTTCTGATGACGCAAGTAACAAAAATAACATATTTGTGTGCAGAGCGGTAAGCCACCATCATCAATCACTATCCAATGTTTGACTATCACTCATACGAGAGATTGTGAAAAGTTAGCAATAATGCTAGGGACATCCTGTATTAGACATATTAAGTACAGATCAGAGGTTCCTCACACTCCTAACCTCCACAGGTAGACGTAACGCGAGCATTTACGAATGTGACAGTAAACCAACGTGACGGAAATGTTCCTCCATTGCTGGGAAGAAATTTTTGTAAATTTAAACTAGAAATTTTTCTCAAATCAAATAATGAAATTGAGAAAAAGTTTATGCAGGAAGTTGACAGGTTCTACTGTTATTGCTTGGAATACGTAGAAGAATGGACTCAACATTTTAAAGTAGATGTATTCGTATGGTCATTACTTCACGAAAATACTAAATGAGAACAAATTAGTGGCACAATTTCTTATTTGAAAAATGTAATTCAATTTGAGCTCGACGGCAATGAATTATTCGATGAAGTTTACAGAGTGAATGTACAGAACAAAAATTCCAGAATGGCAATTGAACCAGATAAACGATGGATTGAAATTTTTTATCATTTTACAACCCGTCATATTCCATTTCTAAATATTTTAAAAATAGTCGAAGCAGCTGTTTGTTTGCCAGGTACAAATGCTTCAGTGGAGAGACTGTTTTCAATAGCCAATGACATTTGGACTGTAGAAAAATCGCGATTATCAGTTAATTCATTGTCTTCAATTTTAACAGTCAAAAAAATTAAATAATATAAAATATGTATTATGTGTATCATTTGAAATGTTATTTAAATCATTATTTTATGCAAATAAAATAACTACATTAAGTTTGTTTATTTGTCAATTGTTTATTTTTCATTTTTACGTAATGTTCGCGTTTAGGAAAAAATATAAATTGTCACCTTAATTTAGACTGAAATAAAACGATTATGTGATATGGGAATCCTAACACATTCAAGTCGAGTTTATTTATATGACATACCTGTAACTTCAGTGTACTTTTTATGCAATTTTAAGTCAAAATAGTAGATTTTAGACAAAATTTATATTATAAAAATATAAAAAATGTCTGATTAGATGATTAGATATATATATATATATATATATAAATTTATTTATTTAGGCAAAATAACACCAATCTGTGAATATTTTTAAATTTTAAATCCCTCATAGTATATCTGAAAAAAATCCCCCAAATACATCATATGTTGTCCAGGACATGTGTCACAATACTCATATGGTTTGTGTCTTTGCTGTTTTTGTTTCTCTGTGAATACATCATACAGTGCCTCTTCAATCATTTACGCAAAACATGCAGTAACGGCCTGTTTAAACAGACCGTTAGAAGAATGGTTGACAAAAATGCTCAACAAATTATTTCAACCGAAACAATGAAATTTGAATGACGTCAAACTTATGAAAATTAAGTATTACCAAATTAGGCAACTTATATGTCAATATCTAATTTATTTAGAGGTGTTATTTCAATACTTTTTAAACTCATTAAAATGAGTTTGTATGTTCAGCAAATTATTTGAATTAATATTATTGATGATGTAAATCTGTTCTAAATAATGTATTATATATTTAATCTGTGAGGTGTGTGATTTTTTCTATGATCTATATATGTTAGGGTATCATCTATTAGAGTGAAATTATGATTGCGTTTTAAAGCATATTCCACAACCTGTGATTTTTGGGTGGTTTAATCTAATAGCGTTGAAATGCTCTCTAAACCGAGTTTGGAAATTTCTTTTGTCATGCCAATATCAAATTTATCACAACTATTACAATGCAATGAATAAACACCAGTTTTTTTTACATCTGTAGTATTTTTAAGATAAAACAATAGGGGGCAACAAATTACAAACCTAATTGATGTAAGTTAAAGAGTAAAATTTATTAGAATTGTGATAATTTTGCTTATGGTTACCAGAAGAATGTATAAATTTTATCAAAAATAATTTTAAGATATCCTTGACATAAAAACCATTATATTTAGCCAAATTTCTGATAGTTGATAGTACTAACCTCATTAACGACTCATCAAACAACAACGGAAACGTTAACGTTCTGCAAATAAGGGACTGAAAAGCTGCGCATTTCTAAGATGTTGGAGGATTAGAATTGAAAGGTATTAAACAATCTGTGAAAGGTTTTATTTTCTAATTTTGCAATTTAATGAAATCATAGTTATACTCAAATTGGATTTCAAAATGGAACAATTTTGTTAATAGAATTTTCAGGTGTAAAATGAATACTCGGGTTGAAATAATTAAAGTTTAATTGACACTTCATATCATCAGAAATACCCTCAAAAATCATAAGTATATCATCCACACATCTTTATAATATTTTCTTTTATTTAAAACAAAATGGTTAGAATTAAAACAAATCCTCCAGATCAGCCAGTAACGGAGCTAAATAACTTTTTATCGCGAGACCTTTATTTTGTTTATATAAAATACTATTAAAAGTAAACTAATTTTGTTCCAAACAAATATTTAACAAATTATGTAGAAAATCAACTTCTACATCAGAAATATTAGACAAAATCAAATAATGTTTAATTATTTCTAAAATCGTAAAAACCGGAATTGACAGAAGGTTTTAACATCCAAAGAAAATATGAAAGGATTATTTACTATTGAATTTTTATTAAACTTTTGCATAATTCAACAGATTTTGGTAAGTTCTATCATTATGGAAAGTTAAAACATTCCATATCTTAATATTTAGCCATTTGGTGATATCATAGGTGGCTGAATTAAAACAACTATGTGTTGGTCTCATAAGAATTGACAAATTATTATTAGTTAGATTCAAGTTAAAAGCAGAATTCAATTTATATAACTTAGGTAATTGATACATGATAGGAGTGGGGTGACTTAAATATAATTGATTCTAAATTTGATATCTTAAAAATTTTCATATATTGGATTTAAGTACAAAGAAGAAAAATTTTATAGTTACTTTTATGGATAACTTCGTACAGGTAAACAAGTAACTAATAAAATAAACAATTCATTTGTTGTTTGGAAAACCATCATTGCCTTCTTTCAAAATGTGGAAAAATTCTGAATACATTTGTATAGATAAGTGAGAAAATAGCAATGCCGCTACAGAGTTGGTGAGAAAATCAAACCGCAAATGTCATTCCATGCCAATAACAGCATGACGTTCCTAATTTGAGTAATTTGTAATAACATACTTTATGACATATAAAATTGGAATAGAGAACAAATCTTTCCCTAGAAAAATCTTATGTTAGTACAACACTATTCACATCGGGCGATAAAATATTATTTCTTAACAATTATTTAATATTTAGATTTAAAATTGTGCCATAAGTACAAAAACAAATTAACTACAATTATTTTATGCGTTAATAAAATGCTTAATTAATTTTAAATAATTAAGCATTTTATTATAAAATTAGCAAAACTTATAACAATTAAGCAAACTTATAAAACCTTGTTGTATTAACACACGTAAATATCTACAACACGTGTTTATTACGCGGGAACTAACCTAAAAATTCATATTAAAATAAAACAAAAAGTATATCGTCTAATTCACTGTTTTAAGAAACTTTGATTCCTGAGTATACTTTCGGCTACACTGTAGCCATCTTCAGAAGAATTGCTACCAAAAAGAGTAATATTGATTTAACCCTCTGGTGCCAAGTGGTTAGCAATAGAAACCACATATTCATAGTTTAGTTCTTAGAGGCCTAGAGGTTTTCATTGCTAACCATAATGTTATATGTGTTGCCTATATCCCCAGAAAGCATTACTGCCGCGAATGTTTGCCGCGAAAAATCTCTGTTTGTGCAGTCAAATGCTAAAAGTGGCCTTTTTGAGGTATGTTGAGTGTATAGAAAAATTAATTGAATTGAAAGTGTCACATTTCCAGCAGCAGCCACTAGGCTTCAATGTATAATCTTATTACAGGGAAGAAAAGTAAACGGAGCCTGAATTAATTGATTGCTATGGGCCAGAATGTGATTCACTCACTTCTGAGTGCTATGACAAAAAAGGTCCTCTTAAACGATATTCATAAACAGAATTCAAAAACGTTAAGCTATGTATAGTTCCAATGAGAAGCCAAATTAAACGTTCCAATTGATATTTGCGTAGTTTATTGCCGCCTTTCTATAATGGAGATCTTCTAGTTTAATCCAACTTTCTAGAGAAGGACGCCTCTCTTCCAACTCCCAAGTGCAGTCTTCATATTGCAAAAATGTCCATTAAACCAAATAATGTTTCACTATTTGAGATTCTCCTTCAGTATATTCAGCAACATCTAAGAACATAATCTGGATTAAAAGGCTCGCCTTCCAAATTTTCAAAAATGTAGATAAGACAAGTTTCTGTACTTAACGTAATATTCTTCAACGTCTACTATTTCTGGTACTGTTCTCTGTTGGTCTTGTTTCAATGATTTATCAGAATCATTATCTTTTAGATCAGCTACCTTTGTCTTTCCAAATGAAAGATCATGTGCATGTTATCATTATTAGTGTCTTTATTCCTAGTCTGTATGCTTTCTGTTTTCTTTTCTACTTTAAGTTTCTGTTTTACTTGTTTTATATAACCTACCTTAAGCTTGTCTTCATTGTTTTGTAATAAATCGTCTTTGGCTATCTCAGTTTTTCTTTCACAACATCTAAATCCCTACTAATGATTTATTTCTCTTCTTCCAAATCAGATTTTTCTTCTTTATTCATCACTCCACATCCTCGAATAGTAGATTCTGGTAATCTCTCTCTCTCTCTCTCTCTCTCTCTCTCTCTCTCTCTCTCTCTCTCTCTCTCTCTCTCTCTCTCTCTCTCTCTC
>WYDF02037119.1:0-12591 GCA_009867245.2 Adranes taylori | reverse complement strand
TTTTTTTGCAAACTTTGCGGTCGATTTTCTCAGAAACTTAACGAAGGATTTTAATTAAATTTTTGTGCCGAAAGTCCTTTAATACTTAAGGTATTAAACGAGTTTAAAAAGTGCACACCATAGCACCGGATTAATTTGACCTTGAAAAAATGTACTACCCTAAATATCTCCGTTCCTATGAAGTTGGAAAAATGAAACTTGGGGAACTTATGTAAGTCTAGCATATAATTGACTATTGTTTTGCTTTTAAAATCTATCATACATGTCATTGGCCTTTATTTTCCCACGGTCATATTTCATTTTTAAATGAAACCAAAGACCATTGGTTTTAATTCGTATTATATTATATATACCAGGGCCATACAATTTTTTGAGAGTTTGATAAATTTCACAGAAGTTATTTGACAAACTAAAAACTTAGGCCGCGGCAACGCGGATAGGGAGACTATTCTCGCCGTAGGCAAGTACGGGAACCGGAGGATTAATGGGTAGGTGATTTTTAGGCCACGCAAGTTTTATTTAATTTACCCTAAACAACTATAGTGCAAATTGAATTTACGAGTTATAAAGTGACAGTCAAAATAAAAGGTTCAACTTTTGTTTTATGCCAGATATAACAAAACGTAGGATTTGCAGTATATGAAAGATGAGGTGGCGATCACGTCCACGAATTTTTATATACTGTAATGAGAAGTCTTTTGATACTAATAATTTTATGTTAATTGTTTTTGATTTTTGCTAACAAATTATTTTTCTCATATTTGTAGAACTCCTCTACTTGAAAATGCTTTAAATATTTCTGTAGAATATAGAAGAAATAATTGGTATAAAACTTGTCATTTGATTAAAGGCCTTCCATCTCTATTAGGTTGCGTAGCATGCTTACATTTACCATCTATTCGAAGGTATTTCAATTATATCATTACAAAAACTTTGCTATTTATTATCATATTTAGTGCTGTGATTGGCTAAGCAAGAGACTAAGTGGATACCATTATATTTATAAGTTGGACTAATATTATTGTTACTACACAACAGATCCAATAAATATGAGTTACAAACAAATATCGTGTAAAATAAATTCTACCTGATGATTCTATAAACGAGAAACCGATCCTAACAAAATTTAATAAGAAAGTACTTAAAAATGTTACTGTCATTAAAATATTTTATTATGAATCAACATATTTTAGAAATTAATATTTATATTCTTGTACATCTTTAGATGTAGTGATTGACTTAACAATAGGTCTTAATCAAATTGCTAGAAGTCAGAGTTAGTAAAAACTTATGTTTATAGTTAACATCTTATATCATCACCTTGCTAAAGGCGTAAATTTCTGATTACCATAATTGCTCATCAGAGTACTTGATACTTTCAATATTGTTTTTAAATCAGAACACTAATTATATTCATTATTTCATACACACAAGATACAATTGATTAAAAGATATATTTCAGAATAGAAACTTAAAACTATAATTTATTAATTTTCAGAAATGCGTTACGTGTGATGTCAACTGCTTACCATAGTAATAATCAAACATTTTCCATTATAAAACTAAAAGAGATGTTACTATACTCTGACACAAAGTGTTTGATCAACGATATAAAATATTATGGATTAAAATATGATAAATCTACGAATAGTGTACAATTCTTGAAAACCAATTTTGACGTTGATCGTAAACCTGTAAGTACCTTATTAGCTTTTTTCTTCCGAAAGTCTATTCACTCTGTGGAATATTTTGGATAAAATATTAATGATTTTAAATCTTGTTTTTACGTAATAACTCAAATCATCAGTCGTATATTCATTCACCAAACTGTAGTCTTCCAGCAATACAGTACATGTCGAGTAATTCCAAAAAAATGTGGCACCCATTTTGTTCTTTTTGCTTATTTCACTAATTCATGCAGTCGACTATCAAAGGCGCAGACAGCAAATTGCCGTTGTATAACCATGTTTCACATGTTATATACCCATTACTTTACAATAATTTAAGGAATCAGTCTTTCAATAAGTGTGTTAGCTAAGCCTTATTGCTTCATACTTTACCTCATGAGATATAATCCTCCTTGATAAGATAAGATATATCTTTATTCTAATGGTATAGTAGTTGACATTATAAAGTATGAAGTGTCACATTTCAAAGAGTGTTTCAACTTTCAATATTTAAACTTCTATTCATTAAATTAAACTAGATGAAATTCATCAAATTAGATTCAATTCTCTAAATTAAATTAGATTGGAATTGCTGTGTAGAGCTGTCTAATTAACCTTAGCTGGTGCAGACCCATTCAGCTCTTCGCAATCTTGTGGAGCAATTTGGCTTTTTTCTTCCTGTCCTTGTGGTTTCATTTCTTTATCGTTTTTTATTTTGAATTGTCTCCATCCTGCTGCTCCATGTAGTATTAATTTGTTGTAGTTTTTATTGTTTTTATGTCTTCATGTAGTTAATTGTATATACTTATACTTTCTCTTATTGTACTTTTCATCATTGCCTTTGGTCTTGCTTTTGTTTGTTTTATATTCACGACTTACCTTAAGTGTCGTGTTGGTGTTTTTCTTCATTTTTTTTAAATAAATTTTGTTTTTTATTAGTTTATTTTGTAGTGTATATATTAGGCTTTCATTTTTTTTACGTATATCCATTTTTTAAGGGCTTAAGTTAGCCAGTTGAATCTTTGTATAGTTGAATTGTCGAATATCTTCTGTCCAATTCATATAATGAATTAATTACTTTATTTTCTGTTCATCTTAAGGACTTGATAATTAGTATTGTATGTGGACTCCAACAATTACGCTGATTTGTTCAAATGCCTTCATTATTATATATGAATTACTGAAACAGAAAAAAGAACTAAGCCACGTTGTTGGGTGCGTTCATTTTTGCAATCGAACAGATTTCTTCGAAACATATACACTTGACGTGTCAGATCCAGAAGTTTTTGAATCACAATTTTTTTCTCGTCTTAATTGTGCTAAAATGATTTTCCATTTTCATAAAACTTTTGTACTATCGCAATCGAATTTGGCAGCCAACACTACACAAGTATCGTGTTTTTCATTTCTATTTTCATAATTTACATTTCTAGAATCCTATATTTCGGGATGTATTTCAATTACTTGTATGAAGTTAATAATTTTATCATTGGTCCAATTCACATTGACTGAAATTGTACGTGAAGCATGTGTATTCACGTACAACGTTAATAAATTTTGCAGTAGATTGAAATAAAATTGTTTATGTAATTATCCTAAGAAAATAAACAGTGTATATTTCACAACATACTAGACGTGCACAAAATGTTTTCGTTTCTATAGCGGAAATAAGATTCTATGTTGTGCACAGCATGTTTCGATCTTTTGGTGTTGTCAACCCATGTAACAGTGCGCGAACAAATGTGCTACGTGCGCGCGCACTTTTGCAATTATTTCAAAACTTTCCCACACAGTATGCCTAATATTTTATCCCCTGCATTGCCCCATGTGTGCCTTTTTGTGCTGGTGTTTTATGTCTAAACATTTTCTCATTATTGCAGTTAACGCTGATATTTTTTTCTCTATGTGTTTATGCCAATTGTTTTTGTTATCTAAACATAGTCTCAGGTATTTATATTCCTTTACTTGTTCTATTTCTTCTCCTTCTATCTTCACTGTTATGTTTTCTCGTGGTTTCTTTTTATTTGATGTTATATATGTACACTCTTTTCTTTATTGTTAGTTTGTGTTTTTTGTCCATTTCTCAAATGTTTTTATGTCATTTGTTATTTTTGTTTCCACTTTTGTTAGATTTTTGGTTTTGTAAAGAAGTAGTTTTTATTGTCTATGGTGTTTTGTATTTCATATCCATAAATTTCTAGGGTTTTCATGTAGTCTTTTGTTTCTTTTTCATATTTGTTTAAATATGTGTATATTTATATCTTCAACTAGTATAGTGTGTCTCCCAATATTAGTTCTAAATAATCAATAAATTCTTAATTTTTATAATTTGGTGGTCTATATATTCCTATTACTTTCATTTTTTCCCTATGTTAATTTCCAATGCTGCAATGTTCAGTATTTGTAATGTCACATCTAGACATCACATCTAGTTGTTTGTGGCTTATATTTTCTTTGATGTAGATGGATACTCCTCCCCCTTTTGTTTGCGTTCTGCACGAGTGTATATTGTTCTAATGCTTTATGTTGTAGGAGTCTGTTTCATTTTTCCCAGCCAAGTTTTTGTAAGTATTAATATTTGTGGTTGTTTTTCTTTTATGCGTAGTTTGATTTCATCAAATTTGTTTTTTATACTACGTATATTTACGTTTATAATTGTAATTTTTTCCTGCATTTTGGTTGTTTTTTTTTTCTCTAGTGTTTTGTCTTTTTTTTTTCTTTATATTGTGTATGTTTCTCGTTTGGTTGGATTTAGTGCTGTATTCATCTATTCTATTGTGTAGTTTCTGTATATCTCTTCTTGTTCTTATTATTATATATTATGCATTTTCATTAGGCTTAGCATATATTTCGCCATTTTTGCACCAAATAAATTTATATCCCGCCGTTTTTAATGTTCTTGATTCCTTGTATAATATTCTAATTTATTTGGTCATGTCTTCATTTATCAATTTTTTTATTGCTTTGAGCAATTTGGCTTGCCTCCAATGTTAATGTAGTTTTATTTTTGTTTTTAATATTTCATTTCTAATTTCTTCATTTCCTACTGGAACAATGATGTGTTTTTCTTCCCCTGTTTTTGTTTGTTTCATCTTTGTTATGTCTTCGTCTTTTAAGTTCTTTTTTATTTGTTTTAGGATTTTTTAGGTCTTCTCCATGCTTTGTAGTAAATTTTCTTCTTTATTGTATGCTGCTATTACTACTATGTTTTTTGGTCTTTTTATCTGCTCTTTCTGTGCACCATGTTCTCTAGGGCTCTTTGAAAATGTATCATCCTGAAATTGATTAACAAAAATATTGTGGTTATCTAAATATTATAGTATATGTAAAGGAGCACTGCAAAGGAAGAACCGTAAGACCTTTTGTTAAGTACTGTGTTTTCCATTTACATTTGAATCTAAGTTGAATTGTACATATTGTGATCTATCTTTCAAAAATGTATTAAATATACTTTAGATGTACAAAAATGTATTAGATGTACAAAAATGTACTTTAGTATGTTATTAGCCTAAATTTCTAATTTCCAAATAAGAATGATATAATGTAGATAGTCCTAAGACCACCGAAATATCAAAATGTACACCTAGTACGTGTACCAATCATCCTGCATTATTTTTCGCTTCTAAAGTTGCTGTAGTGGTTGAAATTCTTCACCTAAAACTGTGCTCACAGGGTGAAAGCAAATTCTATTTATTTAAATATGGCAAAATTTTGGGTAACATATTTTTCAAAAATGGTATAACACAATGAACTGAATCTCCTTTTATCTCTCTTTGTAAACTAGCATTAAACAAATTTTATTTTCTTACGAGATTAATGAAAGATGATTGAAATGGTTTATTGTAATTGGCTAGATTTATTGCTTCTGTTGTGGTATTTAATATCTTGGGCGATGATAGGAATGAATGAGTTAATATGTCGATGCTAAAAAAGTATTAAACGCGCTATTAATTTCGGATATAAATATAAAGCAAAAGCTATTTGCTTTCTTAAAATGTTTAGAATGCTATTTATGTATTACCTTTCAGTAAGTAATAATTATTACTTACACAATGATATTACACATAATTTCAGGTACTACCACGTCACGAGAACTTTGTAGATCTCAAACTGATGAAAAAACGTATTCCAGATTTGGTGTTACATGGGCAAATCTAATATTGCTATTAATATTTTTTTTGTACAGCGCATATCCAAAAATTAAATTTGCAAGCCAAACTTATTGATTGTTAATGAAAAATTTCTTAAAGTAAGAGTTCTTATAAATCTAATGATGGTCATCACTTTACACCAGTATCCAATAAAACTATATCTCGGGTTTATAGGTTTTTATTCTCTACAGTAATTCCGTAACTTCAAAACAAGGAAGTTATGTCTTGCTTTATTTGGTCCCCTTACCGTATAAAATTTTATTTTGGATTTATATAAAAAAATGCAACTTTGTACACCGTTGAATTTGTAATAGACATGCTTAGTAAGAATATAAAAATTTGGTTGGGATAGTTCTTAAAAACTATATTGAGGATTAGTTTTATGAAGGGATGAATTTTGTCGCTTTTCTAAGATGAGTTGTAATGACCCTGTCGCTGAGACCAAAAATGCAACTACTTATGCTTAGAATATTGCTTTTTCTTTTTTGTTTTGATTTTTATAGCTGTTTCTCTTCTTTACTTGTGCACTTCAGGATCCATAAAATTTCAAATGTTTATTGTTATAGATTAAAACGTGATGGCTTGTTAATTTAATTGTTGGGCACCGCTAAACTTCTTGTATATTTTTATTATGATTTTTGATTTTCTTCACTGTTATAAACTGCACATTTATTTTGTATTACTAGGAGATACTTATTTTTAAATATTACATTTATTTATTTGCATTTACTTTTTGTAATTTTTTTAAATGTCTTATATGTTGATTTAATATATAAATTAATCAAGGCTATAGATTAATTTTATCTTCAAGCAAGCGTATTATTATTCATATGGAAGAGCATATAAATCCTATTTAGTCAATATTAAAAAGAATGCTTGCGCAAATTATCTGACCTTACTTTAATATAAAAATCTCTCAGTTTAATATTAAAATCTCTCATTTGCATACACTTCCGGAGTTGTTTCAATTAAAATTTTAGTTCAAACACTTATTGCAATACATATAAGAAAATGACGAAAATTGTTAAATAGAACTCTTAAAATTATCAACATTGATTGGCCCAGAATAAGGTTCTTTAATAAATGTTTTATTAAAAAAATGTACTTCCTTATTTTGTTTTAATTTATTGCGATCAGTTTTAGGAAGTATAGCGTATGAGAAATTAAGACCTAATTGTCTGATCACTTAGATCCTAATCAGACAATTAGATCATTATTTCACATATGCTATATATACTTTTGAGTAAATTTTTTAGTCTGATGATGATTAATATGTACGTGAAACCGGTCGGAATAAATTAAAACAAAATAAGAAAGTATATGTTTTAATAAAAAAAATTCTTAATATTATATTAGTAAGAAAAGTTGTGGCTTGTGATTGGATAACTTCTTTCAGAATGTATACTACTATTATTGATAAATCCCTTTGTTCATGAGATACTTTGTGAGGATGCATTATTATTACATTAAAAATCTACTCGTATTTCAAATGTAAAGAGCTTCATTATACTTAATAGCTCACTTCTTAGTGATGTGTATATTGCATCCTGCAATGCAGTAGTTGTCTACCTATATGCATCAGTGAGACGTGTAAGACGAGAGTATGCAAGGCAACATTTTGTTTTATTGAATATGAGAGTTATATGAACAATTTTCTTTGATGAAGTCTTTGAATGCGTCCATAATTTTATCCTGTTTTAACGAAAATACTGATTTTTTAGAAACATTCAGAATGGCTGATTTCTTCGTCCTCAAATTCTCTGGTGGCATGTCGAGGAGTTATGTGCTCTACATACCAAATCTCGTTGAAATAAATCCAGTGAATCCGGAGATATTCTCTGCATATAACATTTATTTTAAAATCAACTTATTTGGACTGAGACTTTTAAAACATATTTCCCAATAATCAAAATTTTTGTGAGTAGCATTAACATATCTATGTACATATGTCGTACATCATATAGGATAAACGCCTAAATAAATAGATGTAAGCGTTTTATATCATATATAAAACGCCGAAATTGAAAACATAGGCCCGTATTCTTGAACCGATATTACCAATAGTTTTTCAAATGACAGCTGTCAATCGCACGAACTATTTATGATAGACCCAATAAATGACAGCGTGACTCCATCGATTACGTTTAGAACGAGTTGAGTCAAGGTCTGAATCCACGGGACGGGCAGAATCTGTGGTCCCGACTACTCCCATATAATAGCATTTTCTGCAATTGATTCATGCCGTCATCAAATATCACAGAAACGGTGTTTTAGTTTGTCGAAGTCAATACCATATAATTTTATATACTTGTTTAACAGAATAAAGTATTAAATTAAGTAAAGGCCAAATAATTAATAGACATATAAGAAAAATGACTAGTGTCAGAATTATTACTTCAATGGCGAATATAACAACTTTATATGCTTGCTGTGCAGAATTTTCCGCTTCTGTTATATCTACAATTTTGTCCAACATAAAGATTGCTATTAACAGTAATTGATCGGCCAGTGGTAATACCAGTATGAACATTTGGAAAATTACGGAAAGTGCTTCATAGCAATTATTAAATACTGTTCGCAAGAGATTGACGAAATTTGTTTGTCTAAAATGGTTAATGATTGTTTAGTACTCTTCGCATTTAATCTATAAAACTTTTGTTATATAAAATTAAAGAAAACTTTCTGAATTAATATCAACTTTAAAGCGATACCCAAATATTTAATGATGATAATTGGATTTACATTTATATTAAACTAGTAATTGAATATCAATTGCCTAAGTTAAACAACAATCACACCTGAGCCTTAGGCTATGTATAAATTCCTTATAAATTCAGTCCATGGAATTTTGACTATTTCGCGAGGTATGTAGAATCAAAGTGGTTATATTAATTGAAAATACGTTAATGTTCAGTAATATACTACTAAAAATTACTCACGGATCCGGAGTAGTACCTCGTTGTCCCTGATAATTTGCAAGCGAGGTTCTCGCATTTTCGGCAAAATTTCGAATTTTTTCATTCATGATTATTTTTCATCACGTCAGTTGTTTCTTTTCTTATTAAAACTTTTAGTTCTTTAATTAAATAGTTTTATCAGTAATATACATTAATAATGTCATTTTTGAAGTTTCTTTGCAAATCTCACTAGCCACATCATTTAAATGACATTTTCTAAATTTGTGTAAGATAATAATGATATTCTAAACAATGTGAAGATAATATTCTTAACGAAATGAACTTCAGATATACGTGTTAGCTCTAAAAGATAGTATAAATTTCATCTATAGAGAAAATTTTGGAAAAATTCTTTTTGTATTTGTTTGAATAAGTCTTAGCTATATAAAGTTATTTAAATATACTTTCATTTTAACAATTTTTTATTTTAGTCATTATATTTTATGAATATGACATTTCACTATTCATTTATTCTTTAGATATTCCTTATTTAATTATCCGCTTCACTTTCGTTCACAATTTCATTTTATTCACTGTTTATTTATTTTGGCTTTATTATTTATTTTTTTACACTTAATTTGAATTTATTTCATTCGTGTAATTTATAGTTATATTTCAATGTGAGAAGACTCATTCTGAATGTGGTTATTTCTTTTACAAGGTTTATATTTTTGGGAATCTTATTATATTCTGACATTCCTTTGTCGAAAATTGAATTTTTTGTAGACATTTAATTTTTATGTTCCAAAACGAAGCAATTCCTATTTCTGGTCTGATATCCATGGATATCATTATTTTTCTGAACAATTTTTAAGTAAACTGGTACCATGTTATTTTCAATTTTGTGTATGAAGGTTATTGCATCAAGGTAGAGAGCATATTCAACGGTATTTCGTTCCAATTTCTTTAACATATCAATACAATATAGAAACCTCTATTTGGCATAAAAAACTCTAATACACTAAACTAAATTACATACCACAAATTCCATTTTTAACCAAAATAATCCATATAAAATTCTTAAACCTACATCTCTAAATTGATAATAAATTGAAATTGAGTCTTACATTCTCCACTCCACCGCCCAACCCTATATTTTTAATCCTTCTCCCTCCTCCTTCCTTCCGTACATCATTATTTTCCTTACTTATTAGCTAATCCTTTTTTGTTTTCTTCCTTTTCTTTTTTTCTACCCCGTTCGTTCTCTTATTTACCTCCTTTCCTTTCCGTCATTTTCACCCCTCTTCTCCTACATTCTCCTTCTTCTCAACCACCTCCCTCTTTCTTCTATCGATTTCTCCCATGATTTTTTTCCATTAATTTCTTCCAATTCTTCTTTCATTCATGCATTTTCTCCAATTCTTCGCCTCATTTTAAACAGCATTCAACCTTCTTTCCTCACATTTTTTATTAAGTGATCCCATTGGTCTATCTTCTCATTGCACTATCTACATTTTCTTTCATTAACACTCATCCAATCTCTGTTCCCTCTTTCTTCATTTCCACATCAAAATATTGCAATACTTTTCTCCTTCATACTAATTCCTTCCAACAAGTACTCCGACATCCCCCCAATCACTTTTAATTAATCATACTTTCTATTATACCTGGATTCCTTCATCCTCACACTTCTTTCTTGCTCTTCTACATCCATAAACATTCTCTCCACCATCCCTTCCCACATCCTATCTTCATTTACGCTATTATACGATTGGTCTATCGACCATCCACAACGCTCATACATTTCTACGATTCTTTCCCGAACTATTCATGACCTCTCCATATTCTTGACCTCTCGAACTATTCATAACTTCTTCTTAATATCTCTATATATACTCTTTTCACAAGTCTCCCTTCTTCTCCCATGATAACTTTCTTTTCAATGTTGACTGGCTTTTTTTACACCCTTTCTCCATATCTTATGTTCACTAAACTTCTGTAGTACTATATCCGACGGTGTACATCTGCCTAATCACAATATTCTCTTCAAATATTTCACCCCCATTCTCTCAATTTCGTTTCACCACCCATACCTCTGCTCCATACATCAATATACTCTTTACACACACCTTTAAAATTAACATTCTCATTTTGACCGAAACACCGAACCTTTCTTTCCATACATTCGCTAATCTCTACGCAGCCACCTCCGCTTTTCTCACTAGCATACCCATATGTCCACTCACATTCCCACTATTACTCAACATATATCCCAAATATTTATATTTCTTAACATAACCCATGTATCTCAAATTCATCCTTTCTATTTTTCTACCTTCTTTCTTGCATACCATCATTTTCGTTTTATTCACATTCCTTTCCATACCCCTCTTCTTAATTTATCAATTCACCCTTCCAATTAACTCTTTCATTTCCTTCCTGCTACTAGCGACACAGACTATGCCATGCGCGTAGCTCAGTGACCATATTATTTTACCACCTATATTCACACCGCCCTCTTGAACACCTCTTCCAAATCCGAAACATAGATGTTGACTGATCCCTATCAATCTTATCAAAAGCCGCCTTTAAATGTACAAATAGTATGTATAACTTTTTACCCATCCTTATCTTCTCACAATCTTTGTTTCCTTGTCAATTGCAAATCCTTGCATATCAATAATCTTTGTTTCCTTGACAGCCCTCAAAATCATACGCATTGCTCGATTTTCTAACACTTGAAACTTTCTTTATAACATATTTTGGTCCAATAAATAACAAATTATTGCAATATTTATAGTGTGGTTTAACAGTTCAAACATGCCTCTATCTGACATACAACGGTCATCATTTCCTCAAATGTTAATGCTGCTGTTCCAATAATTCTTTTCAAGTGGTGTTTCATCGATTTCACACCCGCCTCCCATAATCCACCGAAGTGTGGAGCTGCTTGGGGTATAAAATTCCACGTCACATCCACCCTGCCATTGATGCAGTTACAACAGAATTTTCTGAAATTGCTTTCATCTGTTTTTCTAACTCTTTAGCAGCACCAACAAAGTTCGTCCCATTGTCACTGTACATGTGCTGTACGTTACCTCTCCTCGCGGTGTTCAATTTTATCTATTTATTTTGCTTTTTAAATTCACTATTCATTATATTTGTCATCTCATTTAAATTGTTTCTTTCAATAAAAATTAGTGTATCATTAGCAATTAGGTTTACTTTACATTGTTTTCATAATTGGGCATTTCGTTTATAAAGATAATAAAAAGTAAGGACCCCAGCTTACTACCCTGATGTACACCATGGGTAGTACCCGAATATATAAGTGATCAACATTTATATATTCTGAATTTACACCGTTTATAGTTATTTATGTTTCATGTTTTGAAGGTAGTTCTTCAGCCATTCAAAAACACTATCTCTAATTCACAGATCCCATAACTTTTCTAATAGAAAGGTTAGTAGTAATTTAGTTTCGTTTAATTGGCGAAGTAGAAGTATAAAAAAAATCATGACCTGCGCCGTCATTCTAACTTGAAAGTCAGAAACTTAGGCATATAAGGTAATAATCAAATTAGTGTTGATTATCAATCTTATAATTAGTATACGTGAAACATCCCTTCTTCCGTTTCAGAAATGTAGGAGTAATTTACAAAATATATTTTTGCCTTTCTCATCTTATATATAAAAATTCAGCCTGCGTATGTTTGTCCTCGCAAAACTCGAAAAGTACTCGATCGATTGACTTGAAATTTTGACATATATATAATATATGTAAAAAACGTCGAAAGCTCTATTATATATCACTTACTTTGTGACTCGAGTTTCGGACGTGGGTCCATTATCGAACTGACTGTTGTTATGGTCGAG
>WYDF02037108.1:0-12591 GCA_009867245.2 Adranes taylori | reverse complement strand
TTGTTTATTACGTTATAAGGGATAAAGAAGGCATGGATGACACTTGTCATCCATGCGCCTACTCGTGTAACAAAATGGGGTGAGCCCACTGAAGGGTTAAACTAAATTAGAAATAAAACGACGACAAACTACATTGACCATATATTTTTTGCAAGACGCTGGTGGCGATGGCGTGGCGAGCTGAATACCATTAACTCATCTTACGAAAAGCATTAATAAATTTCAAATGATCCACTTTGGCTAAACAATTAATTAAACTTCACATAAATTAAACTCAAAAGTATTCCAAAAACTCCATATTTAATTATTAAACTGTAGAGACGAATTCAATACGAACAGTATCAAAATTATATGTTCTTGACATTATTGTCAATATTAAAATTACAATCCTTTTGGGATTATATAAATGAAATGGTTTTCATAAAAAAAAATTAATAATGTTTAAAAATTTTATTACCTGTTTTATAATTAGAATTTCATTCAGGCCCATGCGCATTCAAATTTGTTTGACCATGCTCATTTTGACAGCTCTGGCATCCCTAAAATTTGCTCTTGTTGCTTTGGAGTTTTAGCGCTCTTCAACAAAGCCGAAAGCTAAGATTAAATTAAAATTATGAATTTTAAACTACAGATTCCAATATTATTTTGATTATGAAAATAACGAAATTTAAACTTTCAAAATGTTAACTTAAAATAAATAAAATAATTCCAAAAAGTTTATTAAATTAATTTCAACATGTGACTAGTGATTCACATCGAGATTAAGGTAATTAATTTTTTATATTTAATTATTACTTTTATACTACTAGCTTTTGATATTTAATAGTTCTGATGATGGGAAGATTATTTTTCCCAAACTTGTCAGCAACATATCATTTTGATATTGTTCGTATTGAATTCGTTTATGATCTACAACTCAATAATTAAATATGGAGCTTTTGGAATACTTTTGAGTTTAATTTATTTCAAACACTTGGCTCCAATACTGGTCCAACTTAATTTTTAAACTTCGCATGTAAATAATTGCCAAATAATTGATAGTATCTTTCCCTGTATACATGTATACATGTACATGAACATACAACACCCTGTATAGATGGAAATGATTTTAAACTATGAACTTTAAGGCGCTAAATAGTTCTGCTTTGAAATCTTAATTCTCTACTAGGTGATAACTGAGACACACTATTGGGACAGATTGTATATACTGAACCCAACAATTTTTATTTAATTTTTAATTATGATATAAATTTTGACTGGAAAGTAGGTTTCAGCTCGATTAGCCTCCTTCCCTAAGCTCAAATTTTATACGTACTACAGCAAATATTTACTATTTTAATTCTGTCCACATCAACCTACTAAAGACAACAAAATATGAAATATTTCTTCTTCTCTAAAATATTCATCTTCATGGAATATGATAAAAGAACTTCATTATGTTTCTTAACGAATTTGATGGACTTTCTGAAACTAAGCAAAATTTAATATCGAAATTTTAAAACAAATAATTTTTTCTTTTATGCCCAGTACGATATAAAATGAATTAAGTTTAGAAAATAATATTTGAATAAAATATATACAAAGATGCTGTCCTATATCACGTTAATTCATATCTACATAATTAATTTAAATAATGTGCTCAAATGTCCAACAAAATTGATATAATAAACAATCATTAATTTTCTAAATAATAATAAGACTGTTAAGATACTAATTGTTATTTAAATTACTCACAACTGAATTAAATTTAATATCACATAAAAGCTTTTAAATTTTATAATGTTACTTCTGTATAATTAACTATTTCTCTAGATAACATATTTTCATAAAATTAATAATAATCTAAAATTTGATGTAAACACAATTAATTATTTCGGCAGCTTAAAATAAAATAAAATATATACAAATAATAACGTAAAATCCAAATTATTAATTATGTACTACAAAAATATTTTTAGTTGTAAGTATTAAAACAATTATACTCAATAATAAAATAAATATATACACCGCAGGATTTCTAAATTTTATTAAATAAGAAACAAATTTCTCCAAATAGAGTTCAATCAAACTTATTATTATTAGCGTCAAATAAAATGAAATCTAATATATCATTATTAGATTGGTCCCATAATATGGTTAAACATATAGGTATAGGCGTGAGAAAAAAATCACCACTATTAATATGTTCTCAGTTGGGATATTTTACGCTGCAAACTTTTCTATTAATTGATACCGCGATGGAAGTCATAATAAATTGGACGGGACCAAAAACTTTGTCGCAAGCTTTTACGTTGCCCAGTTTTATTACGGTTACTATTACGGGTATTTCGTTAGTAGTAAATGAAAAACTTTTCTTTAAAATTATCGACATTGAGAAAACTTTTTGGAAAATGAGTAGGTACTAATTAAAAATTAATCTTGAGTCTCGTTATATAAATACTTGTTATATTTTTAACTATTTGATATGTTTTGATATTATGTATTAAAATTTAGTAGCGTAAATACTACAAGGAAATTTATGTGTCAGTCTGAAAACAATTCCAGCATGTCAATTTATTCTTTTCGTACAATTCATTCGTAAATACTCTTAGATTTCACGCACACAAAGTGAGTAATATTGGAGAGTGGTCTAAATTCACGTCATGGGCTTCTTCAACTTGGAGGTAAATTGTTGAGATATTTTTAACAGCAAAGAAGTCAATGTGATCCGGTATTTTGTTAGGATCTTCTTCTTAAGGTACCATATGCATCTAATGAATGTTGGCGACAATTATAGCATATTCCAGGTCAGTTATCCAGAGATACCTAAATACCTGCTAAATACTAGAGATACCTGCTGAGATACCTAAACTTAGAGACTTATTGAATCTATTTGCCATTCACCGATATTTTTAAATGTCTAGTCGTTGCTCTGCTTGCCATCATCGTTTTTGTTTTTTCTACGATGATTTTTAAACCAAGTCTCGTTCTCCTTCAGCTGATATGCTGTGGATAAGGCGTTGCAGTGACTGCTGGTTTTCCGAAATGATAACCGTGTTATCTGTACAACGAAGGTTATTGACATGATGACCATTATTTTTTATAGCGTCGTCCATGTCATTTAGGGCCCACTCAAAAACGGAGTCTGAATACAAATTAAAGAACAGTGGCGACAAGACACGTCTTTCCCTTACACCTTTGTCAATCGGAAAATTTTCTGTCATTTTGTGTCCTATTTTCACCTTTGCTGTTCGAATTACATATAAATTTTTTATGAAAGCAATATTAATTTTGGATTTTTGACCTGTCAAAAACTTTCTGGTAATCTATGAAACATAGGTAGACGTCTTTTCGCTAATCTCGACATTTTTAAAGTAGGATGCTCAGACTAAAGAGTGCTTATCGTGTACCAAAACCCTGTCTGAATCTAAACTGTGTTGGGCCGATTTCATTTTCGCATCTGCAATATATTCTCCTGTGGATTATTTTCATGCAGAGCTTTAAGACCTGGCTCATTAAGCTGATTTATCGAAACTGATCGCAGCGACTATCATTTGGCCTTTTTGGAATAGGCATAAAAATTGAGTGAAGCCAGTCTTGCGAAACCATGTGTTTCCGTCAATTAATTTTTCTTCCTATCAAAATCATACTAAAGTATCGTTTCTTTGGTTACAGTCCCCCAAGCTAAAATCGCCGATTTCGTTGTCTACACGTCCCTAGCCAATCTTGGCATTAAAGTAACTCATTATAACCAGAACTTCGTTCTTCTTGACCAAATTCAACAGCGCTTTATTCTCTTTGTAAAGATGTTGTGATCAAGACTCATGCTTGGCATGCTTCGAATGCTTTAAATGCTTTGCATGCTTAGCATTCACGTCACCACCTACTATAAATCTATAACTCTGTTTCTACAGGAACTCCAGATATTGTTCTTATTTGCATGGTTTGGTGTACTGTACAATGAAGAGATCACAACAGTTGCCAGGTTCTATAGTATTATAAACTTTACACCATTTGAATTTAATGAATGACTTCCTGGTGAAATGTATTTCAGTGATGAGGAACCCATCAACTTTTTCGATGTCCAGGACTGCTTGCAGGCTCTTGTTGATGCTATAGCAGTCCATTGACATTTCATTCTAATATATGGAGTTGTCCAGCCAATTCAGAGTTTGCGAATTACTCCTTGGGTGCTATGTTCCAATATTTAATTCTATCGTCCACAGAGTTCAGATTATGCTCAAGTTACATGTCCAAGAGCTTACGTGTGCAAGATTGATTATTTTTATCACTATCATTATAAAAACTTTCTGCGTTGTTTACATTAACTTTGCTGGTCATATTATTTATTATCTTTAAGTCGGCATCTATAAATTATGTACGCGGGTGGTTTGACAGAAATGAAGCCAAAGTAAGAACACGCACGATTTTTGTTTCTTTTATGATTTAGTTTTCAACATAGTCCCCTTTTAAGGCAATATCTTTTCAAGTTACATGTTACAAGTTACATGACTAAGAAGTTGTAAATTCGCTTTTCAAGACGAATTTACAACTTCTTAGTCTATTCCGAAAAGTAATTTTGCTCGAGCTCTTCAAAGTAGCTCATCGTTTATTGCAAAACAGCGTCCTCCGGCCCATTTATTTAGGTTTGGGAACAGAAATAAGTCGCAAGGAGCTAGATACGATGAATACGGTGGGTGGTTGATCAATTCGTAGCCTAATTGATTCAATTTTTCCTGTACGATGGCCGCTCTGTAAGCGGGTGCATTATTATGACAGAAGAGAAGTTTGTATGTAGCCATATCATAGCGGTTTTCTTTAATTCGGCGTCAAAACGGTCCAATAATCCCGAGTAGTACACGCCAGTTATCGATCTCCTCTTTGCCAAGTAGTCAATAAGAATAAGGGTCTAAAAACAGTCGCCGCTACCTTACCGGCCGATGGGGTTGTCTCTGTCTTCTGCAGTGGGCCTTCTCCGTTTTCTTCCCACTGCTTTGACAATTCCTTCGTCTCCGGCATGTAGCAGGGGACACATGTTCCCGCAGCTGTGACGTATAGATGAACAAAATCATTCGGAACATGTCTAATCTTTGCCAAAAGTTTTTCGCATCCATCACACGTTCGCGTTTTTCGCCGATCGTGAGTGAAAGCGGCACCCATCGCGCGATTAGCTTTTTTATATCCTTTGTGTATGATGGCGTCTGCACTTTCAATTGATATTTATGCAGCCTCTGCTACTTCACAGATTTTGATTCGACGATTTACCATAAGCATACCATGGATTTTGTTGTTGATTTCTGGTGTAGTGAGGATTTTTGAGGGCCATGGTTGGTCATCTTCAAAAACACTCGTTTGACCACGAACACATTCAGCTTTCCAAAATTTAGCTGTTGCTAGCGATGTTGCAGATCCGCTATAAAGAGCTTTAAAAACTAAACTAATTGTTCTTTTTGCTTCAAATTTTGACCGACTTCATGTGTTGGATGGCAAATATCAAAACCAATATGGCGTTCCTTGTCATGTAACGCCATCTATGAAAGGTTAGATTTATGTCAAACAACTCCCGTGGAGTGTTAAATTTATCTCTACTCTTATTATGATAGACGGAGGTTTCCGGTTTTTAGCAGTTTTTCAGAACTGGTAGGCTTGAATCTCGAAGTGGAGGGTTTAGAGAAGTATTCATTTTTATCCTTTTCCTATTTTTGTGCCTTATCTAGACCATTTCTTTTGCTAATTCTACGTCATCGGTAAGTTATTCACTATTTAACTTATGTTGATCATAATTTCCTGTTCTATTTGTTGGATTATCTTCCAATTTTCTGACCTTTATCTGCAGTTCTTGGCAAAGTTTTTATAAATCCTCTAGTTAAGATTGTATTTGAATTTATTTAGCGTATATTAGTACCCTTTGGCGCCCTTCATATTTGAATGCTCGTTCATTTTGTGTCCCAGCACAATTTTTCTAAAACAAAGCATATATTGATTTAATATTGCCTCATTTTGCGTTTGCATAAACGATGACGTTAAATCGAATCTTTGTGGTATCGATACCGTAGCATCGGTAACCGAACTTTTGACCTAACCAGTAGTATCTTACTTCTTATTTCCTTTAGTACTCCTCCAAGTAACGTAGAGCATCTGTGAGGGATTTCCAGCAGATTCAATTCTTAGCTATGGGTTTGTTTAATTGTGTTACAGGACTTGCCGTTTTTTGCCATCTAGTTCTCTAGAATTATTCACCATGCGATCTTCCCGGCCTTCGCCTTCCCTGGGGTTTCCAGTCAAGGGCCTGTTTCGGAATGTATTCAGGGCCTCGCCGTAGTGTGCGGCCTATCCAGCGTAATTTTCTCCTTTTTATGTGGGTAGCGTATTGAGCATCTCCTATTCTCTGCCATAGTTTTTCCTTGGAAATTACGTTTGGCTATCGGATTCCTAGCAGGGTCCTCAAAAATCGGTTCACTGTTGCTTGTATTTGTTGATTTAATCTGGCCGTTGTCCTCCACGTCTCACATCGTAGAAGAGTTTTGATTTGACATTCGACTCCAGCAATCGCAATTTTCTTTCTAGTGATATTTCTTTGGACCTCCATATCGGGTGCATCTGGGCGAAAGCTGCTTTCGCCTTCTTTATTAGATGGTCAATATCTTGATCTGGTCTCCGAGAAGTTAAAATTGCGCTACTTAGATAGCAGAAAGTTTAGACTCTTTCATAGTTTCTCCGTGGAGGAGCATTAAGTCATTCTTGGTGGGGTTAACTCGTAACTCTTTTGTTTTTCGTTTATTGATCTTGATACCACTTCAGTTTTTAAAGTGTCCAGGTTGGTGTGCATATCTTGGTGCGTCTGGGCCAGGAGGCAGGTATCGTCTGCAAAGTCCAAGTCTTCTAATCTCTCTATTAGTCTCCAATTGATTCCCCTAGCTCCGTCGTCCACTACTTTCCGCATTATTTGATCCACAGCTACTATAAATAGAATATGCGAGAGCTTTGCACTATTTACGAACAGTCATGAACAGCCTTGCTTTACTCCAGTTTTTATACAGAATGCATTAGAAAGTTCTCTCTCGTGGAGCACTTGTCCCTTACATCCACTGCATATTGCCTTAATTAGGAGCACTATTTTTTCATGAATTCCGTGATTTATTAGCGCTGACCACATACTATTTCGGTCTATGCTGTCAAAGGCCTATTCAAAATTGACAAACGTCAAATATAGGGGTGACAGGTATACAAACGTTTACTTTACTATGATTCTTAGGGTATTGAACGTCTATACATCTGCTCTCTCTGAATCCAGCTTGCTCCTCTCTTAATGTGGTTTCCTGATCCAGTGGTTTCCTGATCCGATTTAATAGAATACGCGAAAAAAATTTACTTGGCGTAGATGGAAGCGTTATACCACTCCAGTTGTTGTATTTGGTAAGGTCCTATTTCTTAGGTAGTTTGAAGAGCACCCCACTTTTCCAATCAGCTGGAATTACTTCCGTATTCCACACTTGGGTTAGTAGATGGAGCATCATTTCTGCTGTCGGGTCAGCGTCGATCTTGTTGCTTCTACAGGTACGTTTTCAATAGCTGGGGCTTTTCCAGTTTTACACTTCTTGATTGCTACCAGCACCTCTGCTCTAGAAATTGGGTTAAGATCTACCATTAGCGACTTATTGTTTAGTAGTTTTAATTGGGCATCTTTAAGTTATGTGGAGTGTTAAATTTGTCTCTACTCTCTATTATGATAGAAGGAGATTTCTGGTTTTTAGGTGATTTTTCTGAATTGGTATTTCCGGTATTTCCGGATAATTTTTTATTTCCGGAATCTGTTTATTTTAATATTTCAATTTCATCAATTAAATTCATAAATCTCTTCAGTGATCATTTTCACTTTCAATGTCTTGAAGAAAGTTAATGGTGGCTAAGCCCACGAGATTTTATAAAATTAATAGTTTGAACTACAATTTTCAAATTCAAATCCTAAGTTTTGGACACAAGCTCTTTTTGTAAATTATGCAGTGGAACTGAATCGTTTATCTCCTTTTCTTCCCAAATGTTGTTCTAGTTATGTCACAAATACGTCCTGCGCAATTCTTGATCATTTTGTTAAAGCGAAATTAATTTTTGTAAATTATTCTAAGAGTTCCGTTAAGATATCACTGTCTTTCGTTTGAGCTGATAAGAAACACATTCCAATTAAACAACACATTCCAATTCTTGTATATTTATTCTATTTAACTGATTTTTTCACAATTGGTTATAAATTTTGGTCAAATATTTTCAGCAGCTAGTCGCGAACAATCTTTAACAGAATTAACAGCTGTAAATGGTAGCAACCCTTTTGCAATTACACAAAATATTTAGAACTTATTTCTGTGGTAATTTGTGACTCATCACCGGGTTTTTAAAACTGCGTGCTGTCCTTCCAGTTCTCACTCTAAACCTGATAGTTTTTATTGTAAAAAATTGTATTGCAAAACTGTTTTTTTTTTAATATTTAAAATTGACTAGTTATGAAGGGGAAGGTCAGGGTGAGGTTATTATTTTTCATCGGGGGAATTATGCTTCGTTGAGAGAATCAAATTAGCACCAATCAGCGATGCGTTTTTGCGTCGCACATACAATTGTAGTACAAATAAAAATATCGCGTAAATATAAGAGGGCATTTCAATCAGGGAGCTAAGTCTTCAGCTATAGTCTGTTGAATCGTATACTTGGACTTCTGCTGCTTTTCAGCAAATTCGCGCGGTTGTGTCACGGCGCACCTAATGAACATAAGCATCTGTTTATTTGCTTGCGGGCCGCTAAAAAATTAAGAAAGGGCCGCATGTGGCCCGCAGTCCGCGGTTGATGCATCCCTGTTGTTACAGACTTATTCAAAGCAGGATCGTAATTTGTTTACTTCTCTTTAACTACCATACTGCTTTATAATTTATTCTATTTTTGAAACACGTAGGATACTCGTGCATGAGGTTATAAGGGTTGGGTAAGAACTCGCTGTTTTCATTTATTTTATTAACAAAGTACATTAAATACTATATAATGCTGTACCCAATAACATTTTTAAATAATTGTTTATTGTTCAAATATTTATAACGTCAAAATAAGGACTCTATTGTTAGGATGTTAGGTTGTTAGGGTGATTCCATTCCATTTACAAAAATAACAAATAAAAGTTGCGAACAAAAAAAATGTTAATTCAATTTTAGATATTAAATGGTTCTTGTGGTGATGACGTGGATGCTCCTTTTTACATCTTCATGACGTTAGTGAAAGTAGATGATTGAATATTGAAGTTTTATTGTAGATATGGAGCTAGGTGCGGTCCATTAATGTGACGGAGAGATGGTAAAATAAATTGTTGAATATGTGATAAAATTTTTACCCCGTAGAAAAGATATATATTTTGATGTAGTAAAGTGTGGACTACTCGCTGTCGCCGAAGTAGTAACAGAAAAAGCGTCTGCGATGTTGTTCAGACGTCACCTTGTAGAGCCATCCTTTTCCGGGAGTGGCCGGTTATGGCGCATCACGTGGGGCTGTAGGGGGTAACGAGAGCATTGAAGTGTTGTCGGTTCTTCCTTCTGCTTCGGAGGAGTGACGGAATCAGAATGGTTGACTTCCATTCGCGGGGTGCATCGGCAGCGCTGTTTGATAGGCCACTCAGATGTTCTGTCGCCTTCACCTCCACTCAATTGATACGCCAGACGTTTGGCTTCCCTTTTTTTCTGCTTCTGGCCTCCACGTTTTCTCATTGAATGACGTAGATATAAGGGAATTGGTGTGAAATATTATTATGAGTGAAAATAAAAACATTCAAGAGTAGATGATGGAGATGACGATAAGAGAGCGAAAGATTCTGCCAAAAGATTTAATAATAAAGTTTATATGTATTTGACTCGATGTATAGAATTTTGATAATTTCTGCTGGAATTTAATGTAAATACAGCGTTTTTGTTGGTGGCGCTTACTTGCATGCTATGCAGATTCACAAGTGCGAATTAAGCTCACTCTACATGAATAGGAATAGTCACCTAATGGAGAATTCAGCCAGTTAAAGTGGGCGACAACAGTCACTCAACATCAAATATCGTCAGACCCCAAAACTGAGAAAATTTATGGATCAAAGTTGAATTATTTTTTTGACGGTTATCTATAGAAATGCAAGTAGTGGTTATTTCTAAATGGTGGTGGCTCCCACCAGCGGTGGTAATAGTAGCTTGATGGGGTCAAAATCTCAAAGTATCGCAAAGAACACGCCTCATTCAAAACTACCTTAAACTAATATCCAATCAGATTTGTTGAAAGCCAAAAGGGTAAAAAGCTGGGTGAAATACTTAATAGTTAAAAGTTTATTTGTACAACGATAAAAAAAAGAAAAGTCGTTGCCCGTATCGGAGACGTAAAAAAATCTCGTATACTATACATCAACGAGTACCGCTGCCGTTTTATTGCCGGCGGTGAGCATCAAAGCTTTGACACGACATATGCCGCCTGCTTAGGTATACGCTTACGCTTACTCGCTTACTCGGTCTGCGAATCTGACCTTGAGTTGTATATATATATAAATATATATATTTATATATATATGTATGTGTGTGTGTAAATGTGTGTATGTAGATTTGTCGGAAGCTGTGATCTTCCTGGCGGTTTCTTCTGGATTTTTTTTTATTTTAAGGTTTTAGGATTATGTTGGATAGTTTATATTTATCTCTTGATTTAACTAATTTGTTATCATATTGATTAGGTGATTGGTTAGGTTGTATATTATATTATATTATATTTAATATCATATGATATTTCTTTGATGAATTAGATTAGTCAATTTAGATATATTGTTAGAGGATTTCTCATATAATGTATGATTAATTAAGAAATTGTTTATTGCGATTATTAATTAATTGAATTAATCAGAATCCCATGTCACTGTTTTAGCCTAACTAGTATTATACTAAATACTATAATAGTAGCATTAAACTGTTAGACACGCAGCATGTAACATAACCCTATTGTCTATACAAACAAAATTAAGTTGCATTTAAACCACAAATGTTATTTACACACCTTTACAGCGGTCAGCGATTGAACTATATTCTTTGCGGTGTAAACGCATTGCCCCCAAAACGCATGCTAAACAAATTGCCTCCTAAACTCATTATACTAAAATTCAACATTAAACTTGTTACCCCATAATAATCTCATTAACACACATTTACCCGCAAAAGTTTGGCTGGCAGTTCGGGTATATCCACGTTTTGAAACATTTTGTTTCCAAACTTTATTATTAATTCCTAAAATTTATTGTGATAACTTTGCAGACACAGTCGTGTTTTGATAATTAATTTACTCACATCAAAAATTTATGTAAATTTTAGATTTGGAAAAGAAACCGAAAAATTAATGTTGCAATATCATGATTACGCTAAAATAGCTGCTCAATGTGTAAAATTTTTCATCACATCATCGGGTACCGTTCTGATGTTACTCCCAATAGTTTTGCAAAACAATTCAATTATGCTTCCAGGATATATAAAGTGCAAAAGAATGTTGTCTTCGTGTTATATTGGCAAATCGATTATAGATGTAACGTATTTATTCTTTTATGGTATTCCTATTGTGGTTCATTTTGATTCAACGTTTGCATATTTTATTACAACTGCTTATGTTGGAAATCGGTTATTGGAGTTAGGTTTTGAGCAACTTGCAAATAATATGGAGTATAAAAAATCTTATGCGAGCGACAGATATGATTTAATTGAACTTGTAGAGCAACATCATACAATTTTGAAGTAAGAATATTTGAATTTGAGAATATTAATGTCTATTACAGGAAGTGCCTTACCCTGTCCTGTATACTCTTGTCTAACACTGTTGCTATAATATTGTCACTCATCTTAACAAAATTACTTAAATACAGAGACATTTTCCTTTTAACAAAGTTATAGTTCACCTTTAACCCTGCTGCGTCGTTAGGGTCTATTTCGACCCAAACGTGATTTCATTTAGCAATATATTTTTTTTTTGACTATTTAGTATTTTTACTTCTCTCTTTTTGATTTTGTTGCACATCACGAAATGGTAAATTTTGACAAAAAAAATAATTCTCATTTATAAATCTTTTGCTACAAATGTTTGCACACTTCGGTCTAATTTATCTAGTATATTTATTTAACGTACGTTGCTATACGTAGCGCCCGCTTTCTATGTATCAGACTCTTTGTACATCCCCCACCATCGCGAAGTGTTTCTGCTCTGTGCCACTATATGCTTTGCACCCTCCGAATGCTTTTAATTTTTTATTACTCAGCTTCAGTACTTCGTTTACTGTCATTGCGAAAATGTCTAATTTTCGAAGCAACCGTCCTCTAACAGATCTGATTTGCTAGAAGCTGATTTGACAAGTGTGTAGAATGATTTCGACGAAGAAATATTTGACGATTCTTCTGACATTTGGAAACCTTCAGATGTCGAGCTGTTCAGATGTTCTGAAGTCGAAGCCAATATATTGGTTCATAATGAAAGCGAATCTGACATTGATGTAGCAGAAGAACAACATATCTCCACTCCTGGTGAGAAAATGCTTTCGAAAGATAAGAAAATTGAATAGTTCTCAGAATCTTACCAACA
>WYDF02037097.1:0-12591 GCA_009867245.2 Adranes taylori | reverse complement strand
ATGATATTTATATATTGAAAACGTTCGTAATGAAAATTTAGTTTCATTTATTGTACAATTTTTGGTCACATGTCTACCACAATTTTATACATTAGACTTTGGTAGTAGTTTTGCCTTCGTTATTTAATGGCTTTCCCACTAAAAATATACTTCTTTTGAGACTGCATAAATCTAATGACATTTGAATTAAATAAATCAAATTCGCCGAATAAAATCTAAAATGAATATTATCGCTTAGGTTTGGGGCTTAAGACATATGTCTACGTGAAACGAAGGTACTGTTTTTCGCAAATCGGCTTCAAACCATTGAATTTATATATTTAGAATTCTCACAAGTGGCTATGCTCACAATATTCTCACAAGTGGCAGCTGGCTACGCTTTATTACTAGAAATGGAAACGAAAATAATTTTAAATGGAAATCACTAGTGCGTTGCTTGTTGTAAATTAAAGTTTTTCTGATTTGGCTATTTAGAGATAGATGTCAGAACAAAAGAAATTATAGTCATACAAATCACTATTAATTTATAGTGCGTAATATCAGTAATCATACCAGTAAATGTCTTAAAAAAGGCTTGTTCGAGTTAATTACTGATATTACGCACCAACTATAAATAAATATTTAAGTTTGCTTACATTACAAGCAGACTATAGAATGACTCTATAGTTCTCTTCATTTTTCAATGTTGCCTTAATCGTACCTACTTCTCAATAAAAGTCTTTAATATCTATACAGGGTGTTTCATTAATAATGGGAAATATTTAAACTGGAGAATCCTGGGTTCAAAATATTAAGATTTCACCTAAATCTCTGAGATAAAATATGGTTCCTTACTGACTGTTTTATTTAAAAATTAAAAAAATATTTTTGCCCACTACTTTAAAACTCTTTAACGTATCCCTAGCAAATTTTACAAGAAGTGTAGGTACTGTAAATCATATCAAATTATGTAAAATAAATGTTTCTGGCTATTACCAGAGGCGCACGCCAGGGGCAAGTGAGAGTTTGACCCTTCCTAAATTCCACGCCACTGATGGAATTGTCATTTTAGTACAATTTTTCTATTCTCCAATACTTTCTATGTAAACAACATACTTTCTTCATAAGGATTAAATCATTATTTTTCGAAATCTTTAAAGTTAAACATAAATCTGCACAATTTTAATGTGTATTTATCATATCGGTGTTTTCGGGTCATAGGATAAATAAATAAAAGTTTATAGTAGATTTTTTAGGTTTAATAAAAAGATTAACAAGCAATTTTACTAATACTTTATTACCAAAAAGCCTTTTTCACATTTTTGCTACAATACTTACTATGAACAAGATTTTAACACTTATAACAAATGTTCAACATGACCCACATGTACCTCAATAAGTTTAACGACTCTCCCGCTAAACGATCTTCTAACTTTAAAAAATATGAAAAAATGAAATTCATTATTTTATTAAAAACATTCTTTTTACTGACGAGGCCACTTTTACACGTAGATGAGTTTTCAACTGGAGAAAAAGCCACAGTTGGGATATTGAAAATCCCCATCTATTCCGAGAATCACATTTTTAACATGAATTTAAGATTAATGTATGGTGCGGTGTATTTGGAGATAGTTTGTTGGGTCAATATGAATTATGAGCAAATTTGAATGGTGACTCATATTTGGAGTTTCTACAAACTACACTTTTCGACGAGTTAGAGGGATCGCTACTCAACCGGAAGGAGAGATATGTGGTTCATGCAGGATGGAGCACCGCCTCATTATCCTTTAATAGTACGGAACTATCTAGATCAGAATTTCCTCATCGTTGGATTTCTATTTCTGGGGGCATATGAAAACACTGGTATACTCACAAGAAATAAATAATCGTCAACAGCTATGGAAGCAAATAGTTAATTCCGCTAATTTTATTGCCAATCAGACAAACATATTTTTGGCGTACTTCTACATATAAGTTAGAAGATCGTTCAGGGGAAGAATAAGTAAACTTATTGTGGTAAATGGCGGTCATGTTGAACATCTGTTATAAGTGTTAAAATTTTGTACATATTAATTATTGTAGCAAAAATGTGAAATAGGCTTTTTTATAATAATGTATTAGTAAAATTGTTTGTTAATCTTTGCATTAAACCTAAAAAATCAACTATAAACTTTTATTTATTTATCCGATGATCCGAAAACACCAACATGATAAATACACATTAAAATTGTGCAGCTAAAATGACAATTCCACCAGTGGCGTAGAATTTAGGAAGGATCACACTCTCACTTGCCCCTGGCGTGCGCCTCTGGTAATAGCCAGAAACACTTATTGTACAGTACCTACAATTCCTGCAAAATTTGATACGGATATGTCAAGGAGTTTTAACATAGTGGGCAAAAAAAATTTTTATTTTTAAATAAAACACCCTGTAACTCAGTAAGAAGCCACATTTTATCTAAGTGATTTGGATGAAATCTTAATATTTTAAACCCAAGATTCTCCAGTTTAAATATTTCCCATTATTAATGAAACACCCTGTATATATTAACAACATTAGGTATGCAACATTATGATTACTGATATTAGGCACCTATTATAAATTAATATCTAATTTTGCTTACATTACAAGCAGATACACTTTCATTTACTCTTCAAATCACTATTGTCACAAGCTTATATGCATAAAACATAAACGCACTGATAAGCATATCTGTTATTTCTAAACTACCACTTTTATGTCTTCAGAATTATTGTGAATCGATAAATCTTTCTGCATTGGTAATGTAATTGATACATTTTATTGCTCGCATTCAAATGGCAATGGATGGCAATACATCACAAATGGTTCTAATTGTTTTAGGTAGTTACTATTTGCTATCTATAATTGCACATCTTAGGATGATGCAAAAAAAAAGAAACAATGGCAGCTCTATTTCTAGTTCCACTTAACATTGAAAATCCTAGTCCTAAGTCTTAAACTTTGGCAACAACGACTATCTTCAATTTGCAAATGTTACCTCATCTTTTCTTTACAGAAAGGTTTTTGGAGCTGTGAATGTTTTTATTTTATTGACTGCCTCGATATGCTATTATATTGAATTACCTTTCAATTATTCAACATTCATACTCTTGGGTACACGAGTTCTTAAGTGTCGTTATTAAGAGTGATTTCAATTGATCTGCTGGGAATATATCGCTCTCATGAACGTGAGAAAACTTGTCAGTATCTATACACAACTATAAAGAAAGTTATAGTTGTTTAGAGATTCAACTGCTCTGATTTGCCTTAATTATCACTGTTATAATGTTAAACAAGGATACAGCCTTCTAAAATCCATGAATTTGTTGTAGTATGGCGCCTGTCTCCTAATATTTCTTGTGTAGAGTTTGTATCATTTTGGATCATTATCTCCTGAATCATTATGGAGTGTTTACGTCTAAAAATTTTATGATCAATTGCTAACGCAAAATTATCTTCAATTCTATGAATTACTTGTTTCGAAATTCTATCTAAAAATTTATCTGGTATTATTTTGAATCAAATATACGGTAATCTGACACGTTTCTCAAAGTAATGCCGCATCTTATGAGAATAGTTTGGTCACATAATATTTGGTAGTTATTTTTTTCGATAAACCACTCTACAAGTTCTCGTAAAATAATATAAAAGGCATATTATGTATTCCTCTTGATTTTTTATTTTTTATTCTCCATCCTAACGTTATATGGTTAGTTAAGACATTAGACATTATTAATTAAAAGGAAAATTTTGTTGTTAAATGATATATGAAACAAATTTTAATTATAACCCTTTAATTGCTAAAAGTGCTATTAATTTTAAATATAAGTTTAATTGTAACCTGTACCTCTTGACAAAGTTTTTTCCAATATTTTATGTATTATAAACCTCTGGATCGAGATCAAATTTTTCGAGTTGTTTTAATCGAGCTTTTACACATTTTTCTAGTACTTTAATAATTTTCGTTAACAAAATAGTAATTTATATAAAAAACTTAAAAACCGTAAATAATTTAAAAACCTCAAGTGACCAAATATACTTGTTATATTATTGAAAAAAAAATCCTGCAAGAAATTCAAAAAATGTTAAGTATATGTAACTAATATATTCCCAATTTAAACATACTAACAAGGACATAAACATACAAGAAATTGCAAATATTTCAAACAGAAAAGGGGAAATTCATGATGACATGAATAAAAGTTAAAAGTGATAGATTTGTACATGGACATATGGAGAACATATGTCCACCTAATGCTTAACCTCAAAAGTGTAGTTTATGAACATCTCGTTCACGTTCGAACAAAATTCAACAATGGTTATAGAATTCATCTAACGCAAATTCAGCATATTTCTGCATTTGGAGTATGTTTGAAACATTTGAGGCAAGAATGTTGACAAAACTTCTTTGCAGTTATAAATCCTAGAACAATAAACCAAACTATTTAAACTTGTTAGCGCCTTTCTGTGTTTATCATATAAGAAACTACGTACTTTATTATAAAAATTAGAACAAATGAATTCCTAACCCAACCGTCAACTTTATGCAAGAGCAAATTATGTTACAAACAGAATAAAATATAAAAAAACAGTATAGTAGTTATAAACAATTACGATCCTGCTTTGATTAATTTTGTAACAAGTAAACCGTAACACAAGGGCGCTGCAATTTCATTCTCACTCATCCAGTGTTCATCTGGACATAAGATATCACAGTCATTAATCAAAAATGCTTCTAGTAGATTAATTTTATTTCTAAGACTTTAAATGCAAAATTTTATATTAAATGCAATATTATGATGTGTTTTCAGTGTCCTTTTCACTGTTTCCTTCACTGTTATTCGGTGTCTGGATTGTGCTCTGCTACAACGTTAGTTGATTTACCACATTCTCAAAATTTGTTTTGTTTCTTGGAAAATAGTACCTTTGAATGGCGGCACCATGAGGCCATATATTCGGATTATATGCATTGTCGATATATTGAATGGGAAATGAAACTTTGAAGGAAGCTGATCGATCTTTCTTCTTTAATAACTCACATTTAAAGTCTATTTCTGGACCACTAATTTTTAGGCATTTGACTAGTATATCGGAAGTTGTTTGAGGATCGATGCGAAATATATGTATATGACCCAAATTTGGAATTGCCTTAACACCACTAACATTATTTGACCCAATTATTGGTTTCTAGCGATTGTGTATTTGTTTCTTAGTCACTATTTTATTTCCAGTAATTGGTTTTGTAACTTCGAGTTTTTTGTATTTATTATTTTGTTTATTTACGCTTACACTTCTTTTTTTGCGGTAAATTCAACACTAGATACTTGATCACTATGTACGTTTTTGCAGCTATTAACAATATCGTATTTATAAGCTGCAATTGCTTTAATATTTTAGGATGTTTTGCGTCTTGAGAAACTTTTTAGCAACCTAGGGTACTAGAGTGTCTCAAATATGTTACCTACAAAATTTCTGCTCTTCGGGATACAAAAATATACCTATTTATTTTTGTAGGTTTGCACATTAGTACTCTAGTTAAAAGTATATGCTTATCTGAACAGAAGCTTGGACTGTTGTAGTGTATTTATTTAAAGAAGTTATTGCAACATTTTCTAGAAATCACTAAACACTTTCTCGAGAGGCAATGAATCAGAAGCAAAGAGATATGTTCTACCAGAATATTTGAGAAATGGAAAACAATACCAACGGCGATGCAGTACACAACGATCGCAGATTACTACTGGTTGCTTTGTAGGGAAAGGACATCCAACAGATAAACAATCCAGACTAAATGGACAATATTCTACTGTATATTAAGTAAACTTGCAAAATTGAGAGATAAAAATACCGTATAAAATGCATTTGAAAAGATTTTGTTTTAGAACATACCAAAAATCTGTTCATTTATATTAGCATTGTAGATTTAGTGGAGGAGCGAAGAGGTGGGCAAGGGGATACAGCATGCTCCGGGTGACACTCGCAGAGGGGCGCCAAATGGTCCTCAAAACAAGATTTCCCGGGAAATTCCTATTTTTACTATTCTGAATGGCACCAAAATGGAATAGTGTTCCAGGGGCAAATTTTGCTCGCTGCCCCACTGTTTTAATTACCTGAAATAGAGCAAAATGCATATATTTCTGCAATATTTCTAGTTCTTAACATGATATAGTTTGTCTTTCATGTAGCTATATCTGTATTTGTATCATTAGCACCATAAATATCATACGACACAAGCTCATTCTGCATATGCATGGAAGAATGAACGAGTCATCAACTTTTGTTACAAATTTTGCACACTCTAACAGTAAATAGCGCAACTAAGACGGTCTAACTTGAAATTAATAAGGCTTATGTCCTTTAAAAATAATTGAAGCTCATCTCAACAGAAAACAACTCACTTTGAATATACTTTCCATGTAAGTCACATTTTACATTGAATGAGAATTCTATTATAATATATATTCAATGCTCAAACATCACAAAAATTATTTCACGACTATTTTAGAATAAAGTGAATATTGTTTTAATGTATGGGCTTAAAAATTTTACCATCGAAAAATAAGGGACAGCCTAAATTGTAGAAGAATAAAAATTATTTATATAAAAATCACTACTATTAAAAAAATGAATGTGAATCAACAGAGCAGTATGCAACAGAAATTTTGTGTACGTGTATAAATGCATCTTTCGTTTGAGACAGCAACGAGAATATTAACTAGCTGAGAGAAAATTCCGGAAAATTTGTGGAAAATGCTGACATCTAATATAGGGTCTAGACTATTACTTGTTACTTATTGCTATATTAGGTTGGGTGAGTCTCTGTAAAATGATTAAATGAAGTCTTAAACATTTGCTTTCCATGTACGGTATTAGGATTGGTTTTTAAAACTTAGTCGACGTAAAAACACAGTAGTTCTTAACTAGACTTACCTTAGGACAAAAACTAGCATATAATGGGGGAATTTGTTAATAGAGATTAAGGTTGTTGACAACTAGTACCTGCAAGGTACCGCTAGCATCACGAAACACAAAATGTCATTTTATAATTGGTCAACTTAGGCAATTGTTAGCATGGAGTAACAGCCGTGCTAATTTTTTTCTAGTCTGATTGATTAGTGCACGTTGCACAACGTTCACTGCGTTCGGTTAATTTAATCGGGAAACTGAGCAGAGACAGTTCAAAATGTTGTCGACTAATTGGCGACCACCAATTGGTGATAAACTACAAACCACCTCTATGTGCTTTTCTGGCTGGGAGGAAATTTTATAAGCAATCTGAGCTGCGTGATCCATCAGAGTCTGACCGTATCCTATTTAACATTTTTTAAATGCAACACTATTGTACTTTGAGAAACCAATCTGTTGTATATGATGATATACAACTGAATCAGATGATGTGTCGTCAACGGAAACAAGAGCATTACTCCTCACCAGAATGGCGCGCAGAAGTGCTAGAAAGTATGATGTAGTTCGATTTGTTGTTAGATTAAATTGAAAGAATAAAACTAATTTGATTTATTTACAAATTATTTCCAAAAAAAAAAATACATAATGAAATAATACTATTTCATAATTTACATGAAGAAGATAATGAATAGATAATAATCAGTAATCACACGTTAATGTAATAATAATAATTGTTGAATAATGTTTCTTTCGATATTATATACCCGAATTGTATATTGTTTCTCTTACTAGCGTCATTATTGTAAACATATTCAGTTATGCATAGAGCGCACACTTTTCGTATTGTTTATAACCCGTGCATCAATTATTAAACAACTTTGGAATTTAGTTTATCACCCTAATTAATGTTTTTCTATTACAACTGTTTCATAAAGTTTGTTTACAGATTTAAACGATCGCGTCTATTTTCTTAACAACACTTTTATGATAAATTAATATACAGGTATTCCTCGAATACTACCACAAAAGAAATAGTACGCGGTTTATTTTCTTAATTTTCTTGAAAAAAAACGGATTTCAGTTTCTGGCTACTCGACGATTAATTATGGATATACAAAGTTATTTTTAAAATACACAATTGGCGTATGAAAGAACAGAAGCAAAAAAACCAAGTAACGTGAGTATGAGTACCAACGATGAAGCAGCTATAACGTCCAGCACTTACAATTCCAGGTTTTATTAATTTTAGGCTTTAATACTTATTAAGGACATACAACTTTTTTTAAGCCACCAAGTACCGACTGACAGGAAGACAGGACATATTACGTCAATACACAAAAAAAATTTAAAAAGGGAGTGCAACAACTACCGGGGATTAATCGTGAGTGGATAGGCGGATTCTAAAAGCAATGATTGAAGAACATTACAAAGGACGAGAATATTAGAGCGAGCTCAGGGCAGGCCAATCTTATACGGATTTTGATTTTTGAAACAAATAATCGAAATGTAAATGATACAAACTGTGGGAAGCATTTGATTACTTTCAAATTTCTACTTACATAAAGCCTTGAACAGACTATACCTTTCTGCCGAATGTACAGTAATCAGGGGATTGCAACAGAGGTCCTGCATGGTAAAAAAAATTCTCCATGTTTCAATTGTTCCGGCACACTCTCCTCTCCTTTCCATATTCTATTTTTTTTCTTACTAACGTACACAACTACTCCTCTTACAAACATTTCCATATATCTACTTGCACCCTATTCGGTGGCCGGCTACTTCTCCTTTTTTCATCATCACTATCTCTGTCCTATCTCTGTCCAGTAGTATCTCTGCCTAGTAGTATTACAATCTTTGTCCAGTAGTATTTTGCTAACATGTTTGATTATGTTCCACTACAAACTGCAGTTATGATCTTAGTAACGCACTGTATATTAGATTAAACTTGTATGAGGGTGTTTTGTAAGTAAGTAAATTTGTTTACTTTTATTTACTGTATACGTGAAAGCTACACTTATTTGTAACCGGAAATTATTATTCGTATACTTATTTGTATACTAGAAATTTATGTTACACAGATGGTAATTACTTGCCGTTTAGAAAATTTTATTTCCCAAAAGTTAAAATGTATTTATGAGTGAGAATTTACGTTCATTTATGGAAATCGAACAAGAGTGAGCTTATCTGCAGTAACTTCTCGCTTGGCTCAATGATGGCAAAAATTTAAGTTGCCGTACTAAATGCTTCAAGTACTTGGCAATTGTTGATTTCTTTAGTCTAGAAATCGGAGGCGTTAATAAATGAATCTAAAAGCAATGACGTTCTACCTTAAAGTATCGATTTATTTATAAAATGTCTATCTATACATATAAAACTAGTTCTTGTCTAATTGTAAACAAATCAATAGTTTTGTGCACCTATTAACATTTAAACATTGGACTTTATCAAAAAATTAAGTAAGGGATATTGATGATGAATTTTAGTATAAACCAGTTTAATTAATGTAATGGAATGTGATATTTGTTTTGATAATAATATATACACACAAATAATTTAATATGTGTGTACTATAATTACATCACAAGCAATAATAACATTTTATATAAGTTTGTTTTGCTTGCGAATTATTTCTTAATTGTTAAAAGAGGTTACATTTATTTGATTAGTAATTACTAAATACTTATACAAAGAATCTGTCAATATAACAATAAGCCCAACATCGTAAGTAATCTCAAAACAATATCTTATGATAAATAAATATGTAATAATTCAAAAAATGCTTTTTAAACAATGGTGATTCGTGGTGATGAGAAATTCTCCATCCAATAGTCCGATGATAATCCATGCGCCGGTTAGTCCTGATCGACGAACCTTAACATGCTGACAATTTGATTTCTTGAAGTTCTGGTTCAGTTCTCCTTCATTGGTTTTTATCAGCCGCAGATCTTCACCTATCGTTTCTTGGAATTACTCCTGGGGTTCATGAAGAGAATTACTCAATCTCGAAGTTGTTGATGATAGGAATGTTGACTGGTTGTTGTGGACGAATGATCGATGTAGGACGAATGATCTAATGCTCTATGATTCCTGTGTCGTGAATCATTACTTGATCTCTTTCTCCACTGCAGATCACTGACAGGACTCCGGGCTGATTGGCACTGTACATCAAAGTGTTAATTGTCATCATTTTTCCAGACCGTTGATGCGAGGGTATATGGTTTTATTTGAGATCGCGTCTGCTACGGAGTTCTGTAAATAACGTTATTGATACAATTGTAACTTAAGTCTATTCTCAAGATTCCATCTGGTTTGCATAGGTAGTTGGTCTCTACGATGACCCAAAACTCGTGCAGTTGTGCGTGCATTAGCTGAATAGGCATCGTATTTTGTTGGAGAATGCACGTTTGGTGAATTTTCAGTCTTGAAGGATAACGCTGTTCAAATGCGTTAAACAGAAAGGGCTACTGTGAGAGATATTAAATTAAGTTACTAGGCATCATTACCTATTGAAGTCCGGACAGAGTAAGATTGTTAGTTTAGATTATTAAAACGGCTCTAGAATGTGTTAGTGATTTGCAGGCGGCACCACTCATGCTAATCAAAAGGTTTAAAAGCTAATAAATAAATGTTGATGCGGGAAATACAATAAATATTGTGTTGTATAAATACAAAATATAAATGGAAGCAATGTATTAGATTCTACAGACTTGAAGAATCTGTAGTCTCCAGATTTTATTACTTAAACAGCCCTCTTTATTACTTAAACAGCCTTACATCTAATAAAATAAATCAATTCTCATTCATGCGTGCGAATAGTCAAATATAAATGGCGTTTAAGATTAGTTAATTTGCATCTAAATAAATATTAAATAATGTACTTACAATTTCTGTACAAACTTGTCACACAACTTAATTTATAATAATTTTTATATTAAAGCACAATGACCTTATTTATTCCTTCGGATATATTTTAATCTACTTCAATAAATAAACTTGTTACTTTCCGATTAGGTTTAGTCTATTGTTATCCATTGTACTTAAATATGTATTTAATTTAATTCTGATAACTGATAATCCGAAGCATCCTAATTACATTTATTCCCAATTCTAAATGCGATTTATTTTTGTCGTAATTGGTTTATAATCAATTCAGATTTTTTTTAAATTTTAATTCATGATTATTTTCTTAAAATTCTAACCAGCACAGGTTGAGCTCTGAACTACAAAAATTGCTCACTGTGCAAGTGTGCAGTTTTTAAACGCTTTTTCGGGTAGATAAATTCCTACCATCGTTGTGTTGAAATCTCTCACACTATTTTCCCTTTCTTGCAGTAAATTACATTTATTGAATGTATTAGCCCATGTAGCTCTATCTCACTAAATAATTTCGGTCATCATTGATTTACTTTCAATTACTATCACACATTATTAATTATTTTCATTCAATGGTGATCAGCCTCCAATCAAAATCAATCTGCTGGTTATATTGGTGACGTTAACATATCATACAGTCAGTTCACCACCGGTACGCCTTCCTCCAAGTTTCTCTAAACCACGTCTATCTAGCTAATGTCTTCCAATAATTTGTATAGTCAACAACATAGAAACAATTAGTTCCGTTGGTAAAAGTAATGCTAATCTTCGATTCCCATAATGAAATTATAGTTATTACCAATATGTCATTAAGATGTTTTAGATGTTTTTAAATTAGCTTTTAGTTCATGAATAGAAGTTTGAACATGTTGTAGGCTAGTCGAAATGGTGTTATCTACCATTTCGACTAGCCTACAACATGTTTAAATGATAACAACTATATATTCTGAATGATTTACATTAGCTATAAGTATCAACGGCTCAATCTTCCTAACATCAAACTAAATAGGAACGAGGACATTTTGCTTCGACACAATAACTTAACTTTTAACATTCTATAACGATAAAAACAAAACGACTATATGAAACTTAATATTATGTTATCTAGAGCGGAAGTATGTATGGCGTGTAAAAAGGAACGCAGATGAAAACGGATATATGTGTAGTATTGGGCAGAATTTGGAGTGGAAAAATCAACAGAGAATGAAATAGTTTTGCAAGAATGTGGGAAGTATAAATAATGGAATAGGGGAATAAAGGAGTTAATATAATATGCCAGATAGGTTATGGTGGATGAGAATGCGAGATTGGTGAAAATGGTTATTTGAAAATTCTGGAGGATGAAGGAAAGGGTAGCTATTTGAATGAATGAGTAAAAGAAAGGTACTTTTAAGAGGCACTTTTATGATTTTTTTGACTTGCTTCATTTTTTTTTTCAATAAAAAGGTATTAATTGTTTAACTATTTGTGGCAGGACAACAGAATATTTTAAGATGCGCCTTTATGAATTTTTTGTATTTGTTTCATATTATTTTTTTAATAAAAAGGAACTAATTGATTGTTTAACTATTTCAAGTATCAGGACAGCAGAATATTTTAAGAGATGCATTTATGATTTTTTTGATATTTGATTCACATTTTGTTTTTAATAAAATAGAACTATTTGCTTGTTAGAACTATAAAGCAGTAATAATAATAATGCATAAAAAAGGGGATATGACTCAGTTGAGCAACTATAGACCAATTAGCCTGTTGTCCCACCTGTACAAATTGTTTATGAAAATAATCGCCAAAAGGCTAACACCAAAATT
>WYDF02037086.1:0-12592 GCA_009867245.2 Adranes taylori | reverse complement strand
ATGCCATACCAATATCCTTAGTGTACCTGGTGACTCGGTTAACTCCTTTTCGCCGGGAAAGTAAAGTTTTAAATCATCCATATAAAACAGATGACGTACATTGTTCCACATTATTATTATTATTATTGAACTTAATTATATGTATCGAATGACCGTTCGTACCCTGGATTTGAATGAACGATCTTAGTAAACCTTCCTATTGTCATGTTATTTTTAGGAGAGATTGTTACTCCCCAACGTAACATTGCTAAGAGGGGAATCTTATGTATAACGTAGCAATCTCCTCTTACACTCACTGGTAGTCGATCATTCTATACTAGAAAAATGTAATTCGCTTTAACACTTACTTGAATTGATCGCTTACTAATAAAGTTCCGGTTTTTGTCGAATCAGAATATGTGCAGTTATAATCCCCCTGCCGCTCAACCCAATTTAAGCTAACTAAAACATTCGACTTTGTATTTGCTAACGTCGTGCAGACCTTTTAGATTTGATCATAACTTTATCCAGCTAATTAATGGTAGCTCGCAACAATTAGCTATCACAAATCGTCTTTCTATAGTTTCGACTGATAAAATAAAAGAACGCATAAACTTAACAAACTATATTGGTAATGATTTAGTAATGCCTACATGCAATTAAGATAAAGATCCAATTACTTTTTATGAAATAATTTTACTTACAATTTCTCTTGTTGTATCCTCACAAACTGAGATTATAATTATTTTTATATTCACGCACAGTGGCCTTATTACTGCATTTTATTTTATTTTAAGTTAATTTAATAAATAAACTTGCTGTTCGCCGATTTAATTTAATTCAATTGAAGACTTCGTACTCAAAATAATTATTTAATTTATTTCCTACTATTTTATACTGCGAGGCCTCATGCCTAATTTTATTTCCGATAGTCTTTAATTTAATCATGATTTTATTTGGAATTAATTCTGATTTAACTACATATCTTTGTTAAGTGATTATTCTTCTTGTGAGTCGAAATCCACAGGTTAAATAAATCAAGTTATCTACTAATATCGACGAGACTAAGAAAGATGACTTTGTTTATTTCATTAACATGATTAGTGGTAAACATGAAATCATAAACATCAAACGTCATAAACATCAAACTTTCCTTTTCTTCCAATCTTACTTCTCGTCGTTGTTCAGTAAACACTTATAAGTAGTCCTGCAGTCCTGCAAAAGTGTCTTAAAGTGATATCAGTATATTTTAAAATTAGCTATCACACCCTTGTCTATTGGCTATAAGATCGACATTATATTGGGCGGTGAAAACACAACTTAAATATTGGGATGGAAGTTATCCAAGTGTTCTGGATGGACAGGCCCTATGTCTAAGATCAGGAGAATCTTCAAAGGAATCTCTTCCTCCTGATACACAATTTCGTCTCTGGGATGAAGTGATATTAGAGCCACTTCTCAAATATTTAACCAGTTGAACAGAAGGAACATCGGAATTAGCTATAGGCATTAAGAATCTAAACGTAACAGAATACTTCTTCTTTCTCTCTCTCTTCAGAAATAAGATGATAACAATGTATAGCATCGTGCAAAGCACACTTTACTTTTACAAATTGGATCTTGTTCTTGCAAAGACGTGAGGCGTTCTTCAAACTTGGAAAAAGTTACTGGAAAAAGTAAATCCACAGGTTAAGAAGATCCAATTATTTACTAATATCGACGAGACTAACGAAGACACTGTTCATTTCACTTTCCCGTTCTTTCCCGTTACTTTCGTTACTTTCCCGTTCTCCCCATGTTACTTCCCGTCGATCTTTAGTAAAGTACGGTAGTCCTGCAAAAGTGTCATAAAGTGATAGGATTTTCGTCAATGGTTTAAGTTGTATGGTGTGTATAATATTTTTTTTAATTTGCAACACACCCTGCTCCATTTAATGGGATTGTTTAACAATGGGTTTGAAGTCATACAAATGGCGTGGATGGCCAGGCTCTATATCTAAGATCGGGAGAATCTGGAAGGGATTCTCTTTCTCCTGATGCACAATTTCGTCCCTGGGATGAAGTGATGAATGAACCTTTTCTCAAAAATTCAAACTATTGAACAGTAGGAAGGTCAGTAGGAGCTGTAAATATTAAAAACAAATTAAAAGCAATTAAGTAATACATTTGTTTATTACAAATACATGTAGTCCATTTCGTGAGACAATAAGTATCTAAACTTATTTGAACAGTTCTTCCTCTTTTTCTTTCATCATAAGGAAACTTCTGCTGGAAAATGTTCGGTAGGATTTGAACTACGACCCGTAGAAAAAATTCTTTGATCTGTTTCTGTGAGATTTCTAAGGATCAAAATTGCATTATTTGGTTGACTAAAGCATAAGTGATGGTACGCATAAACGGTGGTGGTAGTAGCTTTATATGATCACAATTTTGGGGACTGCATAGAACCGCGTTCTGCTAACATTTGTAGAACTATCATCCAATGAGATCGGTCGAAAACACAAAAGGGTGCGAAGCATAACTGCTTATTGAAAATAGGTGGGTGGAATAAACGTTAAGCCAAAAAACTTGTTCTGTTAAAATTCATAATAATATCCTTTGCAGGAAAAAATCCAGAAGCGGAAATATACTATCTGTATAAATACACACAAATATTTAAGACAAAGCTTCCAACGGGATGTCGTATAGCAAGAGGCATAAGATCACGTGAGCGGTGTGCTATGACTTTTCTCCCGTGCATATGGGCGGTACGTTTGACTATTATTTTTGTATGCGAGTAGAAATGGCTGTGCATATTGTTTCCGAATTAAGAGGCTTGTTTGAGAATTATTTCTTTCGCATTGAGCTGTTGGTTTGATGATTTCGCATCATTTATCTATTACGAACAAAAATTTGATTTATCAGTTTATATTTATATTATTTGGTAATTAATAATTACTAAATTGATTTGTTTTTATTAAATTAGTTTATTTTGGATTAATTCTTTAAACCTAGACATCATCGTTTTTTCCTTAATAAATTTTTTTCCTGGGAAGACCTGTCTCATCCACATTAATTATTTCTTGTGCTTCAATAATTTCTTTTAGCGTTTCTTTGAAATTTGCATCAGCACCTGCACTGAAAGTTTCATCGCCAGTCTTAGCTTTTATATCTTCAAATAAAAACTTTGCGTTTTCTTGAATTAGGACAAGACTGTGAGGCACGTGACTTTGAGTTTGGTTCTCTTGTTTCTCCATCTCCTTACTTCTTTTTCGCATGGACTGCATAGGCACGGCATCTTTGACATATTGAAGTCTGCGATGCTCTTAAGAATTGCCCCGATCGTCGAACAAATCATACAGTCCGAACGTGGTTCAAATATTACTAACTATCTTCTTGGGTTTTTCCTGCTGAGATGAAAAATAAAAATTTACTGTTTGCAGCAATCTATTTTGATGGGACGGATGTTATCAGTCATAGGTTGAACAAATTAGCGATATTCCAAAATTAACTTGTCAAAATATTTGATTTAACAGCAATATTATTACTAGAATAACAAAACACAAAACTCCTATTTAGTTTTAAAACATCATGCAGTGGAAAACCTGCAGTAATTACAGTTCGTCCACAAATGGAAACAGAAACAATTTACAAAATTAACTTTGATTGTTTATTTAGAGGGCTCCATTACACGAACTCCTTGTATCTTATTGCATGCTTACAGTTGAATTGAAAAAGTTTTCGCTACTCTTCAATAATCTAACATAACTGTTCAAGACGAAAAAAAAAAACATAATATAATCGTAAAGCCAAAGTTCGTCGTACGAAACTAATTTTCCTAGATTAAAATTTTAGATTGCGAGCGCCACTTAGCTTTTTAATAAGTCTATCTTGCTTCTGTTTTTAAACAAACTTAATTATATAATGATTATAAAATAAATTAACATCGTAATATGATTTATCATGTCAAATAGTATTCAGGAAAATTCTTTAAAAGTATTCATTAACATTGAATATATACAAGATGGAGAAAAGATTTTTAACAATTACACAGGTCTGCGATCAAAATATTTCCTGAAAACTAAGCATTGTTTCTGATGTATTTTTAGACGCTGATTTCAGAAAAAATTACCAAAAAATTTCATCACGTACAGTTTTTTTCAGAATATGAAATTTTCAGTTTTCAGTCTTTATGTTTTTATGAATATACAATTAACATATAATTTATTTTTGTTCGCCCGCTAAAATTTTATTAATTAATATATATAACTTATATTTTTATTATTTTATAATAAACAATTAATAAAATCAAAAAATGTTCGATACACATAAATAAGAAAGGATAGAAATTAATAAACTAGTGTAGACAATGAGGCGAAGTTCATTCCTACTCTCTCTTCCTCTTACCACTCCAACTCTAAACGCAGACGTTACTGGGGCCAGGGTGACTGCAGTCGGTACATCCCCACTGTTCCGTTTTGTACTCTCACTCTTAGTTCAGAGTTTTGCAAATGAAGACGGTTTAAATTTTTGCTGATTTTTATGTTCATTTAACGTCTAGAATACGTGTTTTTATAAGAATTTTCTTTTTCGATTCAAATGCATGGAGTTGACTGCATTTAATGTATATAAACACTATCCGTATGCCGTTTGGGCTCTAAATAACCCATCATTTATCAAGTTCTATAGGGTAGGACCCAATACGGAACCTTGGGGCATACCACAAGTTATTGGCAACCGTTTTTGATTCTCCACCTTCCGCATATGATATTGATCTTATGGAAATAGATGAATTTGCTCACGTGATTCATTTCACTTTTGTCGAAACATTTCATTAAAAGTGCGATCATTAAAAGTGTCTTTTTAATCTTAGAAAGGTTCATCACTCACAACATAACAGTTAAAGCTATTCTAACTTCCCAAATTATCCGTGTATATGCTTTTCATACATAAATTATCAGACTTGCTAACAATTACAACTTCTACATCCGCAATTTAATGATTTACGAAATACAATAAACTAACTTGTATACAGGTGTATAGGACTTTTGTGAAATTAGGACTATTAACCAAGTCAAATAACGTACATACGTGAATGGATTTCTGCTATTAGGTCAACGTATTTATCAAATTCTTTAGCGTACAAAGAAAGTCACGCGAACTTAAACTACAAATAACAAACTGTTCATAATTCTCACAAACTAAATAAATCATGCCCCCCCCCCCCTTCCTCCAAAACAATTTTTGCAACTTTTATTTGCTACGACATTACATTATTTATTACAGTAATTCTATTTGACATTATAAAGAACCATTAAGAATTTTCTTGTTAGATTTTCTTTTATTAATTATATAACTAATTTGGCAACGCAATTTTAATATTATGAAAACGAAATTAGCACGCCATATGACGATATACATTAGAATCGGTGGACAAAATAAATAAGCAATTAGATTAAAGAGTTTTTACTTAAATAATACACTCAAAATTTAACCTGGGGAGGTATAAATTTTATTGGTGACATCATTCGAAACGTGACTTTGGAAAAAGCAAGATTTTAAAGTACCGTTAGTCTAACAACGAACACATTTTGAATACACCATAAAACATGAATCACAAACCACACGTGCGCTTATACTTAGTTAAATTGAACGTATCTTGACACGCTTCTGCTTTTGGAAGTATATGGATACTAGAAAATTAACATGAAATCAAGTTATCATCTGTTTTTTGCTCTCTGATATATTTCACGAAGGTTATAATTGCACCTGTTTTCTTGTTTGTTTGTTTGCTTGTGTGTTGCTCACATTAAATTACCACCTCTTAAGGCTAATTCGCTCGTGATTATAACGGTGAGTCAACGATTTCAATCTCAAGCGTCTAGACATAAATTAAACCTGCCCCGACATGAATAAAATTCCTTAAAAAACGTCTAGACATATTTCGTGGGAACACTATAATACCAGGCGATGAGAGCGATTTCCAGGTCAAAAGTCTAGACATGTCTTGACGTGAATAAAATTCCTGGTAAAACGTCTAGACATCATCATTTCGTGGTAACATGATACCGAAGTATGTGTAGAAGTGGGGGTAGTATATAAATTCGAATATCCGATCGCCATCTTTAGCTCTCAAATACTACTGCTTGCTTATAGAAGGATTGCTTCTAAAAATTAGTAACGGAAATCTATAGACTGTTGTGTGTTATCCCGACGTTTAAGAGTCCTTTGGAAGCGCAATGGATTACTTCCTACAATGGATTGCTTCCTACATTCCTGTTTGAACGGCAACGAGAAGTTACATCGAGTGAGACTACTGATAATAGTTTTCATATCGACCTAGTTATTGAAGACTTTAATAAACAAGTGAAAGATAACGAGACATCTGAAACATTACTTGTTAGTGAATGAATTAACAAAAAATTAAATTATTATTTGTTTTTTGCTTCCGAGAAAATTGAATGTTTGACGAAGGTTATAATTACACCTATAGTTTTGTTTGTTTGTTTGTTTGTTTGTTTGTGTGTGTGTTGCTCACATTAAATTACCACCTCTAAACGCCAGTTCACTCGTGATTATAACCATGTGTTCACCAATTCTGTACACAGCTTCATTTCTCCCATACATTTTTTCCCGGGTTCAATTATCAAATGTCAAGGATTTTGAACTGTGTGCTATATTGAATGACGAACAGGCTCTTAAGTTCCTATATCTAATGTATGAATCGTAAGGAAAACACGTATATGGTTGAACGACTCATTCAAATTTTAGGGTCTGTCCGTGTAGGCACTTTTTAACAGCTTAAAAATTGGTTTTATTTTTTGCGTTACCCTTTGAGAAGTAAATGGGAATGATTTCCGTGAACATATTCGTCGTCGTTCTGAAGACTTTTCTAAAATCTGCACCAAGTGCCTTCCTCAGTTGGACATAGTCCGTGAGCATAGTGTACAGTTGTCTATCAGTATTTTCTGTTTCATTCGTTCTAAACTTCCTTGGGTGTTCGGTCTTATAGCTAACCCAAAGTATGTTTGAATTGTCAGTATAGTTCCGCAACCAGGTGCCCACCCTTTTTCTAAGTGCCCTTGACATCCATGTTGCCTCAATAGACTTGTTTTCGGCTATCTAAGTAAAGCTTTGGATGTTATTCATTAATACTGTCGAGATTTTATCCAAAAGTAAATATCCATACAAGAACATGTTAAATCAAAGTAATATCGCATTAATGGCGGTTAGCAAAAAAAAACAGTAGCGATTATATTGTAATCAAAACAAAATATATGCGGTGCATGTAGCAGTGCAACTGTGCGGTGACAAAATAATAATAACAAAACAGTAACAATGCGGAAAGTATGCACAAATGATTTATAATGCAATGGGGAGGCGGGAGTCAATCTTAATACACGATGTGAATAATGAAAATTGTAGGAATAAGAGAAGCCACTATACGCTGTGTAACACCTCGATGTTCGTAAACGTTACTATTGCATAGCGACTACAACGAACCCCGATAAGCGTATGTTAGAATTATAGACCCTAGTGGGTTGTGTGAAGAGGAAATACTATGAGCTATCGTTACATCTCGGTTATGGGTAGTTGCTATGATTACTGAGTGACTACAACTAATCTCGGTTATTCGCAGATTAGCAATATACAGATTAGCAATACCCAAGGAAGTTTAGAGCTCGGTCCTGTCGTAATACCTCGGTTATCCGTAGGCACTGCGGTTGCTAATGCCTAAGACCAATCTCGGTTATGCGTAGATTAATCGTATTCACTCTTGTGGTGTAGGAGATAGGATGAAGGTGAGGTAGAAGGAGAAAGCAAAGCTATTCAATATATATGAAAAGAGAGCGTCATATGATATATAAAATTGTTTACCAAACGCCTTATTTTCTTGTCGACTGTCGCTGGCTGTCACTTTGCCTGTTGCTTCGGCTTGGATGGTCGCTGACTGCTGGCTGCTGCTACTGCTGGACGTCTTGTCTTCAAGTTGTTTTTAAATCCTTCCTTATTTCCAATTTTTAGGACTCCTATAAATGGGTGCTTCTTTCATCTGGAAAATTAAGAGATTTTCCGGATGGTTGGCCTTCCTGTTTGCTTGTTTACGTAGTTGGTTGTTTATTTGGCTGGGTTTTACATACCCTCAGCTATCTTGGCGATTTTGCGATCTGAATGCCCTGTCAGACGACGAACCATGTTTTCTTTACTTGTTCCTGCTACTTGAATTAGATCTTTTGATTTTAGTTCATCCCTCAGTTCATCATTTCTTATGTACCACAGTGCATCTACTGTTTTGCGTAGAAGTTTGTTGTGCGCAACCGTGGAGTTTTCTTTCAAAACGTAATACAGTATGTGCACGTTTCTGCTGGCTATATCTTTTCTTCTTTATATATGCTTCCTGTGGTCTCTTTTGTGGTGTAGAGTGAGTCCCAACTATGTAGCTTCTTGTCTAATCTTAATTATTCTGTTGTTTAGCCTGATGTCTTCACAGTCCCTGTGTTTTTATTGTTTCTCTTTTTGCCTCATTGATTTTGATCTATTTACTGAAGTATTTTGCTATTGTCTTCATTCATTGAAGTTCTAGCTATCGGCATGCTATATGGTTCGTAACAATTGTAGTGTCGTCTGCAAACTGCAGCAGCCTAGCGTTGTTTTGTTTCTACAAGCCAAGCGTTGTTTTGTTTCTCCAGTTTAGGAATATCATGCACATATATATTGTACAAGTTCGGCGATATTGGTGATCCTTGAGGGAGGCCATCTTCTGTGATTTCTACTGCGATATTTTGCTGGTAAATTTTCTTCCCCTTAAAGAATGAGGCTATAACTCTTGTTAGTGGTGGGGGACAGTTAGCTTGAAATAACTCCGTCACACCGTCACACCACACATGATTATAAGCTTTTTCGACATCTAAAAGCGTGCATATAACAGTCCTTCCTATTTTCCTTAATATTTCGATGATTTTGTCTGAATTGGCTACTTGCTGTACTGAAGCCAACGAGCTCCTAAAGCCAAACTGGCTGGCGCTGATAATTTACTTCTTTTCTGCCCATGTTTGGATTTCATTTTTTATTATGACTTCCGTGATTTTCGATAGGCCCCTTATGAGGCGTATTGGCCTTTTGTTACTTATGAATGACGGATCTTTGTCCTTTTTTGGAATGGTGATAACCTGTGCCATTTTCCATTTTACCGGATGATAACCTGTACGAATTATAACATTAATGATGTTGAATACATGGTTTATAGCTTCTTTTGGCAGCAGCTTTAGTGCTTGGTTCGGAATCTTGTCTGGTCCTGGAGCTTTTGTGGGTTAAGCATTTTTAATACGTTTGCAAAATCTTCTTTTTTTCAAATATTTGTGTTTCTTCCAAGTTTGTACTTTTCGCACTTGTTACTGAGTAGTTCACCGCTTTTGTACATTACAACCTTTATTCAGTAGTAGATAAATTAAAGTAAATATTGACGTGTATCGAATTTGCTAAGTATTGTACGAGATGATACCTAAGAGTAAGGGAGGATCGCTGCTTTATCCTACTCAAAAGATCCCCTCTTACCTATGTCACGTTGGGAAGTAAAGGAGTCTCCAAAATAACATGTGATAGTATTCTACAACTACAGAGCAAAACGGATAGTAAAAGAGGACCTGGTAGATAAAGACACTCATGCTTGCGAAATTTGTGTCGATTGTATGGATTCACTTCAATACAGCAAAACAGCTTTTCAGTGTATAAAGTCCAAATAACCATGGTAATCGCCATCCTCGAGAAAAAGAACTATGTAAGACACGGCGATTCGAAGTGTTCCCTGTGGCTCCACACTTCATAAGTTACTGTGGCTCCCACAGTAACTTATGAAGTTGCTGACTTCTCTATAGGACACGGTAACCGAAAGGGTTAATCACTAGTATGTAAATTTTGCATTTTATATTAGTGTAATAAATTTTCTGTTCTATATATGCGCAAAAAACCGGATTATAACGATGTTTCTGTCTAGTAGGAGATCTCGTGAATCAGTCTGAAGATATAAAATATTTTAATTTAGATGAAATAACTTAATTTAAATTTTTAAGTGGCAGTTCTTGAAATTCTAGCATTTAATTTATATTTTGCCAATGAAACGGAACAATGGCTAGACGGCATATGAAACGAATTAGTCTGATTCCTGATACAAACTTACATATACGTTGTTTTATGCCTACTTTATGTAATGTTGACATTTGAATTAATTGTTTCTTGCGAGGAATAAATTACAGTTGAAATTGCCAAGTCACCGTAACAATTAGTAACAAAAGCTGGCTAGCTCATCTTAATAGTTTATATACCCAATATACTAGGATGATCTAAACATAAATACACTTTTCTCAGTGTAGATAGATTCTTTTGTCATTTTAATATTTTAGATATAAGTAATTTTTTATTTTTGTGGTTCATCCTCATCCATCTCTCAAAACTAATGTCACATTTATCCTTCGGGTGAAATTTCACGCTTTGTGAAACTTTAGCAATTTGTTGCTAAAGACACCAACAAGTTAGTTCTATTAGTGTTGTAATAAAAGTACTTCCTGATTTTTACATTTATTTATTCACTACCGGTTTCGGCTTCTGGCCATCGTCAGGTGAAACTACAAATGTATTGGATTAATTTAAACGGTACAAGAGATAATTTAAATTATGATTTATTAATATTTGTTAGGTTAGGTTCACAAATCTTTTTTAAATCACTTGCTTTAATCACTGACAGAAACCAAAAAAATTAAGCAATAGATTATTAATGTAAACCTTAGCTAACAAATATTGACAAACCATTTAATTTATTTCTTGTACTGTGTAAATTATTCTAATACTTTTGCAGTTTCACCTGATGATAGGCAGAAGCAGCCGAAACCGATAGTGAATTAAAAAATGTAAAAACAAGGAAGTACTTTTATTATAACACTAATGAAAACTCTTGTTCCTGATCAATAGCCATCATGCAGTTAGTTATAGTTTAAGATAAAAACAATAACATCTGTTCAACAATTAATAATGAATAGGAATATTTTGACACCAAAAGAAATAGAAGCAAATGTAAATAAGTAGAGATTCGATAGATTATGCTGCTCTCAAATCATCTCACCACATGTCGGACAAATAGAGTATACTTGTTTATGTTTAATGAACACTCCATATGATGGACGACCTGGAAGTCAATTTAAATTTATTGGAATATTGTTCAATTGCTGATTCACTTGGTTTTTATTGGATGTTATTTAATGGCTGCGACGCCACAATTTTCTGTTGGCTGAATGGACTTGCTCACAAATTCTGGGTTCATCAATCTACATTCAAAATTTCTCAAAAGATTTTTGAACTTCTTGTGATTTCAATCTTAGCTCATATTAGATTTTTCAAGAAAATTATTTACTCCTGAGATGCCACTCAAATGTTCAAATAAGGGGAGTGGCGGCTGGTGCATAACTGCACAGTTGCACTGAACACACTGAACATTATTAATTTAAAATGTTTGAAATTTTCATATTGTCTTTTGCTATTAGAACTCCAGCTACGTAGCAGACTGCCGAGAGAATTATAAAACGCCACACGTATAACATATTGTTATGTAGCATAGCTACCACGAAAAATGTGTGCATTTCAATTTACATGCAAAATCTGAAGTTTTGCAATGGGCTCACCTGATTGGTTTAAAATAACAAGCAAATTTATATGAAGAAAAGTGCGTAATTTATTTGTGAGCGCGCTGTGTATGTGGACTGTGCAGTCATTGAGTTTCGTTTTAATATTCTTCTGACACACTTCTCTTTATTTACTTAATTAATATGCTCATAATAAACAAATATGTTAACACATTAATTTTGTCACAGTGACATAAAGACATGCTGAAGGTATTATTTATTTGCTTCAATCAACTTATTATTATTAACTTGACGGGGTAATTAACATGTCAATATATACGTTCAATCCTCGTAGCTGTGTAAACTGTTACCATTCACCGGCTGGAGGCTTTGGTTGTAAACGTATTAAATACATGGAGTTTTTGGAATACTTTGTTTTAATTAATTAATAATTAATCTCTAAGAAACAAAAGCTGGATAGCTCTCTTAATAACTGAGAAACAAAAATTTTAGGGGGTTCAGGAACTTTACCGAACAACAAAACAGATAGTGGTTAAGGTTTCTATATATTAGAAAAGGGTTTTTAGTGTTTGAAATTAATATACTTCGACACCGTTTGATCCATCAATACTTAGATTATTTCATTATTTGTTAATTTTTTTATTAATAATATTATTTTCTTATTAGCTAAACTCCAGATGTAGAAGTAAAATATCCAAATAGATATTTAAATATTACCATTATTATATTCCTTGCGCTTACTGTGATGTATAAATTGAAATTTTATTTTCTCGCGCTTACGGCTTTCGGTTTGCGATTGCTCTTACCTAAATGCATTATAAATCGGCCTTAAGGGACCTCAATTGAACATACTGAACTAATTTTAAGCAACAATATTTTTTTAATAACTTTTAAGTAAGAACCTGTATATTTTTGTAGATTTTGATTACTCTTATATTTTGATTTTGACTGTTTAAAACAACACCATGTTTAAAACTATAACATCTTAAAAATTATTCATT